>APFE031705229.1:25118-35249 GCA_000404065.3 Pinus taeda | reverse complement strand
ATTCATGCTTGGAATATGGCATGTGGGTGAATCACTGAAGAGAGATTTGGCTAATCCATTCTACGGTCGAGTGGAATGTGGAAGACCCATCCCGAGTTTGGATTTTTATTCATAAATATGAGGATATTTCTCCTTGTATTTCTATGAGTATTACACTAAATTATATGTGGTTTATATGGTTGTTATTTCATTGGTATTTATGTTGCTATTATGTTGGTTATGTATGTGTTTTATGACAATAGCTATGTATGGCTCTCATCATGTTTTTACTTGTAATGAATGGACAATGTATCTATGACCTAATGGATGAAATGGAAATTGATGCATTGAGACATCAATGCTACTTACCGATTCTCAGCTAAGTATTAGACCCCTATGCTCAGATATGTTATTTACAGCTGTAGATTACATATTCGTGATATGTTTGATGAAATGCATATCATGGCTAGTAGGGGTCTAGTCAAGGTCTCATTCAAGTGATTGCATTTACACTTTCATTTCCTTTTTATTTTAATGTTTTGAAGATATAATCCAATTATGGGCAGTGACCTAGGCTCTAGGCCTGAAAAGGTGGCTCAAATATCAGGGACGCTAACACAACATTGTTCAAAAGAGTCCCTGGACGCTGGCTTGTGGGCCTGTGAGAGTGTTTACAGGTCCCTAGATGAGGGCATGCCCATAGCATGAGAGCATCAAGAAGTCAAGTTGTCAAGTTGCATATACATCTTTAAAGTCTATATCTTGAGCATATTGTTCAATGTAGCTTTCATGTAGTACCAAATTATTCTTAAGTATAGTAGATGCATTTATAATGGGTCTAGATAACATGTCTGCAACTTTGTTATGTATGCCCTTTTTATATCTGATGACTAAATGAAACTGTTGTAGAAAACCCATTCATCTGTAGTGTCTTGATTGCTGCAACTTAGTTTGGGAGTGCAAATATTGAAGTGGTTGATGATCAGTATGTATTACTGTCTCTTTTCCCATTAAGTAATGTTTCAACTTTTTCACACTCTGAACTAATGCATACAATTCTTTACCATATGTAGGATAGTTAACTACTATAGGATTAAAAGTATCAGAATGATAACATCTAGGTTTACCGTGTTGTGTCAACACTGCTCCCATGGCATAGTCACTGGCATCTGTTTGGATCTCAAAATGGTCTTTGTAGATCGGGCAGTGCTAGTACAGGTGTTGTACTAATTTTCACTTTCAAGGTGTCGAAGGCTTTCTGATGTTTGCCTCCCCATTGAAACACCTTGTTCAATCCCGTTAAAGCATGTAAGGGAGTTGCAATTGAGGAAAAGTTAGAAATGAACTTCCTCCAATATTGTGCTGCTCTTAAGAAGCTTCTCACTTCTGTAGCACACTTGGGTTTAGGCCAATTTGCAATGACTGCCACTTTAGAGGGATCTATTTTCAATTCACCACCCCCTTATATGACCCAAATAATTTAGAGATGTTCTGCCAAATTCACATTTTGATAGTTTAACATGAAGTTTTTCTCTTTTCAAAACATCTAATGTCTGCTTAACATGCTTTAAGTGTTCTTCCCATGTTTTATTAAAAATTAGAATGTCATCCAGATACACAATAACAAAATCATCAAGAAAAGGTCTAAGTACATCATTCATTAATCTCATGAAAGTAGCAGGAGCATTACTTAAGCCAAAAGGCATAATCAGCCACTCATACAATCCCTGCTTTGTTTTGAAAGCAGTCTTCCATGCATCTTGTTCTGCAACTCTGACCTGATCGTATCCATTGTGCAAGTCCAGCTTGGTGAAATAAACAGCTTCCTTCAATTGATCTAAAAGATCATCTATGCGAGGAAGGGGATAACAATTTTTTTATCGTTATCTTATTCAATGCTCGGTAGTTAATGCAAATTCTCCACGAGCCATCTTTCTTTCTCACCAAAACGATTGGTGACCCACATGGTGATGTGCTAGGCTTGATGAACCCTTTCTCAAGCAACTCCTGCACCTGCTTCTTGATTTCAACATTCTCTAAAGCAGACAACCTGTACATTCTAATGTTAGGCAATGGAGCATCTTGCTGCAAAATAATATCATGTACTATTTCCTTTTTGGGTGGCAGACCTTTAGGTTCTTGAAACAAGACATCATACTCTGAAACAACATTTTCTATATCAACCTGTTTTTTAGCATTACAACCCTCAAATACATTGGTTTTATTAGGTTTCTTTTCCTTTACAACCATCAGTAAGAATTGTTTGCATGAATTTATCATTCTTTTCATCTACCCTGAGTTTATGAGAGTATAATTATTCTTGATTTTATGAGTTCTTACAAAGTATTCAATTCCCTCTTTAACAAGTAGATACTTGTTCTCTGCTTTATAGAAAATAGCCTTTTTGTCATACAAGTAAGGACTTCCTATTATTCTTGATTTTATGAGTTCTTACAAAGTATTCAATTCCCTCTTTAACAAGTAGATACTTGTTCTCTGCTTTATAGAAAATAGCCTTTTTGTCATACAAGTAAGGACTTCCTAAAACAATTCCACATATATCCAAAGAAATTATGTCTAACTCAACCTCATCTACAAATGCTAACCCAAAAGAAAATTTGAGTTTGCATTGTCTAGTCACTTGTAGTTGTGCTTTATCATTCAACCATCCTAATGGGTATGGTTTCTTGTGAGGTGTAGTCATTAATCCCAATTTCTTTACAATTGCTTAAGAAATTAAATTACTTATGAGCCACTATCAAACAAAGTATCAATCTTTTGATGTTTGGAAATAACTTGAATATGGAAAAGCTCGTCTTTTTCTCTCATTTTCTTCATCAATAGTAGATTGTGCAAAATTACTTGTAGATGCTTCAGAATTCTTACCTCTTATACCTGTGGCTACAATAGTTGTTTCATCTCCTGAGTCTGACCCCAAATCTTTCTGAATAGCTGCAACAATGTTCTTCTTCTTGCCCTCGAACTTCTTAGGTCTTAGCTCTAGATGCAGAATCCAACAGTGCTCATCATCATGCCCATCCTTATTACAGTGAGTGCATGAAGCCTTGCTTTCTGTGTAGTGTTAGCCTTCCTTGCTTTCCATTTCTGCTTTCTTTTCTCCTTATTCTTTCTTGTAGTAGGTTGGGATGATCCCCCAACTTCTGGACTTCCATTCTTTCCTCTAGCTTCTAGATGAGTAGCTTGAACAAATACCTCATCTATACTAGTGGGATTAAACATGAGGATAGTGTGTCTCATGTAGCTGTGTAGACCACCAATGTACTTCAACAAAGTCTCAGGTGAGACTTATGAGATTCCTAGAATCAATGCTCTCTTTCTAAATTCTTGGATGTATCCCTGTACACTTTGCCCTTTCAACCATCGAAGATTTTGCAGCTCATCATGGCTTGCTGCATGTAGGTCAATGGATAGAATTGTTTTTTGATTGCAGAAACAAATTCACTCCAGATAGAGATAGTCTTACCATGTCTTTTCATATCAGCTTGGGTCTTGCCTTCCCACTAAACTAAGGCAGTGCCTCCAAGGCATAGGCTTGCCAGCTGAATCTTGCTCTTGTTTGAATCGATATTCTGCACTCTCCAACAAACATCAATTTGTCTAATCCAATTGTCCAGCTTTTCTGCATTCAACTCTCCAACACATATAGGTAAATCAAATTTAACATCTAGTTTAATCAAAGATGCTTTCTTTTTATGTTAAGGGGTATTAGGAGGTGTGAGAAAGCTTCTTTCTTTCCCCTTGCCTTTTGAGTGGTCATGGAAGTGAGACTCATCTTCTCCTTTATCTTGTTTGGAGCCTGATGAATCTTCATCCTTTTGTTTTCTAAAGTCCCTATACATTTCCTCTACCATGGACTTTATGGCTAGGAAACTATCTATGAATTGAGGGTCTGGCCCCATAGAACCTTGCTTTGACATTGTCTTTCGAGGATAGACTTTCCCAATTTCAAGATTAGTTTTGACCAACTCTCCTCCTAATTTGAGCTTTGATCTAGTTAGCATTCAATAGCTAAATCCAACACAAGCTTGTCTAACCTTAACAACCTTGAGCTCTGATACCACTTGATCTGAAAATCACTTGTGAGTGATCTCATTTAATTAATTAATGAATGAAGGTATTATAGACTCAGGTGTTGATGTGTGTCTATGTTATCTTAGGCGACGGATCGATCAGATTGCAAAATACACAGACACTGGAAAATGGAAAACAGTAAGAGAAACACAGTAAGCAAATACAAGAACACAACAAATTAACAAGGGGTTCACCCAATCCTCTTGGGCTACGTCTCCGGTCCAGCTTTCAGTGGTGGCCTTTTCTTATTGTGTCTTTAAAGCGGAGTTTTTAAAATGAGGAGCTCAATTGAGTCTCCTGAAACATATGATGCTTAGCAGGGTGGTTCTTGGATTCCCCAAGCCACTAGAGTGCACAGACTCTTCCTTACTAAGTCTCGACCTCAACTGGTTTTGAATGGGATGAGTCCAATTTGGTACCCAGTTCCCGACAAATATCCTCTCAGGGATTGCTCGAACCTCTCAAGCTTTCTGTCTGCTCAATGCTACCTTACTCTGCAGGTTAGCTCGGCTCTCTGTTTTCTGCTTCTTACTTATTCTCTATTCTGTCTCTCTGTCTCACTGTCTCCTTTCTTATAGTGCTCGCTTCACTCTTTTTTCGCGCTCTCTCTGTCTCTGTCTTTGTCTGTTCATGGCACTCGAGGCTTTTCCTTCTCGAGGGCTTTTGCCCAGTGATGCGTGATTAGCGCTAATTGCGCATCGAAAACGACCTCCATTTTCTGATCCGGACTTCCTAACTGCTAGTTTGCGTCCTGGGGCGGTCTCCATGGGCCTCGGTCAGCGCGCTTTGACCGAGGTCCTCATTGTTCCTTGCTGGCTACAAACTGCCACTGTCTAGAGGTCTTCCTGATAGCTCTTCGTTCACAAGTTTTTGAAGTCTGTCCTGATTTGATACAGTCATAGCACTTTGAAATTTTTTATGGATCCAATTCGGATCACCTCATAAGCCTGCGGCTTATTGCGGCTAGGGTATTACAATAGTTAGGGCGTCATAGTGGTTAGGGCATCATCTTTAGTCCAACATATCTTCTTGTGTGTCTCTTCGTCACCAAAAACCCAAGACATGGTGAGGAGGAGATCACATGAAGTGTGTGTTTTTTTGCTAATGACTCCAAATCCTATCTTATTTATACTAAAGGCATGGATGATTGAATAGACATGACGTTTGGGCTTCTTGCGCCGACATAAGTTGCTAGTCGGCTAGATAATAAATCATAATCAAAATAAATTCATATCTCCATAAATACTTATTGAAATCAAACAATCTTTAGATCAATCCTACACCTCTCAACGAGAGGGATCCAATAAAAATATCAGCTGCCATAAATAAGCTGACCCACATGGAGTTTGGCCCTAGTTGCCAATTTAGCACTCGCCCGTCGCCATCATTGCTGGAAGGCTGAAGCCATGCTGCACCTGAAGGCTGAAATAGTGGACGTCGTCACATGAAGGCTGAAGCACTGTGGAGTCTGGACGTCGTCACCTGAAGCTTCAAGCACCATGCTGACTATTGCTGGCCACCGCACCGTGCTCACTGTTACTGCTGCCTGACCAGTGACCACCGCACCGTGCTACTGCTCCCTCTCCATCCCCCATTGGCAGTCAAAACAGTAAGTATCCACTGTTGTTTTTAAAAATTTTCCATTTTTCTTTGTAAATTCATAAATTGTAATTTTTTAAATTTTTTCTCAATCTTGTAGGTTGAGTTTTTTCTTTTTCATTTTTTTTTTTAGACTTGACTGTGTTTTTTTCTTTTTCTTTTTTGTAAATTTTTTTATTTTTTAGTTTTGGCCTTGTATTAATATTAATCTTTTTCTTGTAAATTTAAAAAAATATTAAGTGTTCAATGTGTGTCTTGTTAGTATTAGTCACCCTGTGTAATGTTTTCAATTTTTATTTTTTTTTCACTACAGGCTGCAACCTACATTTGTCATTCAACTTACAAAGTTACAACTATGAGTTAGAGTCAGACTTCTTTTGGGAACAGTGAGAACATTGATAGCAACTACAGTGGTAGTGAGCCCCAAGATGCACAAGAAGAAATTGAAAGCGGTGATAGGGGGGCAAAAAACCAGAATAGGCATGGTGTAGATTTTGGAGGCCCACCAAGAGAGCTGGAAAAATTTGCAAAGGGGACATTTAATCCTCTAAAACTTCTTCTAATCTATGCAACCAGACTGCCAAAAAAGAATCCAAAAGTTGGTGGTGGCTCACGTGATTGGGTCTGCAATATTTGTGGGCATCACTTTGTTGGCAGCTATACTAGGGTGAAGCAACACATTTTGGCTATTAAAGGTAAAGGAGTCAATATGTGTCCCTCAAAGAACCTGAATTCAGCTCAAAGAGTGCAACTTTGGAGGCTAGAAAGGGCAACCACTGGAAAAAGATTGTTTTCTAGCAAACATGTTGATCCATCCACAAATATTCCTCCATCTAGTGCTTCATCAAAAAAGACAAAGGTTTCTACTGGTGCATCTGGTTCTTGTGCAATGGGTGGTACAATGTCTGAGTTGTACAACATTCTAGATCGAGATGACACAGATGATGCAATTGGCAGATTTCTTTTTGCCAATGAAATTCGTTTCCATGTTGTTCGTTCTCCTTATTACAATGAAATGGTCCAAGCAATTGCAAGAATAGGACCTGTTGAACACTACGTGTCAACGACGCATAGTAGTACACCCCCTTTTTTTTCGCAAAAGGGATATCGCTTGATCAACGTGTCCGTGCCATTCGACCATCATCATCAAGCCTAATCATGTTATTTTGTAAACCCAGTCTGCATGTGTAAATTGTAAATAATCTTAGCAGATTCGTGTCATGTATGTAATTTCCTAGGTAAACCTAATTTTCTAGTGATGATCTACGTTTCGGAAGGTTTTTTGTCTCACCAATCCATGATCTGCAGAGTTTTTCTTCAGCCTTACCCCAAAGCCTGAATGGATTTTGTCATTAGAATCTTAGGGGAGTCCTAGTGTGTTAGATCGAGTCTATGTAAAAGTGATTTGGGAATAATCCTAACAATTTGGTTAGGTTATTTTATTACAAATTGCTTCATCTACTAGACTATGTTTGTGTCGCAGAATTGGGTAGTCTATGAGGGCCTATATCAAATGGGTTTTCCCCCTTGAGATGTAAAGATGTAAAAAATCATGATGTCAAATGCCTTGAGGGTTAGAAAAATAATTTATCCCCTCATAAGTCCTAGGTCCTAGGTAATTTTAAATTTTCCAAAGGCTAAATTCGAGGGTTTTTAAAAAAAAAAAAAAATTAAAAGGTCTAGGGACTAAGGTTAAATGATTATTTTGCTAAAATTTTATGCCCTTGGTCACTAGGGTTAAGTCAAAGTCAAAATTTTGAGGAAATTAATTCAAAAAATTAATTTTTGAAATAATTAAAATGCATTTAATTGATAATTTCGAATTTTCTCAATAATTTAAAATTTCGACGGATGAGATTAAAAGAAAGTTTGATCTCATCAACAGTCAAGATCACTTTGATAAGGATCACTCGAACTAGCCATTGGAAGATTTGTCTTTAAATAAGAGGTCAGTTTTCAATTGAGATCATTCGATCTTTGAGTCGTGTGCTAAGTGAAAGCTCTCCTGTAATTGTTTTTCATGTGCAATAAAGAAAGAATTTGGGGTTAATTTTTGCTGGTGTTACTCTTCGTGCAAATGTTGTAAGGTGTTTTATTTTCATGCATAGATTTACTTTCAGCCATTGATGATAGCTTTATGAAGAGTGATTTAAACACAAGTATTTTGTTTGGTCACTGGGGTTTGAATGGTAGTTTAAATTTTGAATATAATGGCAAGTATCTCCATTAGATCTGACTTTTATTGTCGTTTTCTCTCTCTATGTTAATGGTTGAATTAAGTTGTGCAGGAAATTCTTGATTTTGAGATCATCGGGCATTCGGGGAAGTTTTCAGTTGGACCAGCCAACTCCCAAATAGCTTTTTTTGAAGAGCCCAGTTGGTTTTGATCCCGGGCTTTTCATTAGAAATTTCATTGTGGATGCATAAAGGGTTTTTTGAAGCACTTCACCTTAAATTTAAATTTAAAAAAAATATATGTGTGGCATAATGACTGATCTGGCTGCTTAGAGCCTTTAACCTATGAATATTGTAATTATTTAGCTGGTTTTTGGGTTTTTTAGCTTCATCCTTGCATATTTTGTTTCTGGGCATTCTGTTTTTGCTATTGCAGGTTGTAGATCTGAAGAGGGGGAATTCTTGTTTGAAACCAGATCTAGGCCCTGGAGGGTAGGATCTGGCCTCAGAATCAACTCTTGCAGGGGTATTCTTCTTAGACCTGGAAATATTTTTTGGGGTTTTCACCAGGAAAATCTGAAGCAGAAAAGATTTAAAAATTTTTAAGGTTTCTGAAGGAATTTGAGGGTTTTCCAAGCCATTTGTCTGTTGTTGCTTGGGGTTTATTTTTTTGACACCTAATCTTCATGATTGGGTGAATTTATGTAAATAATTAAATTAGGAATGTGAACAGTCATCAGGAGATGAACTGAACAGTCACTCCCTATTGTATATAACAAATACCTACCTAATGGAATAATACACGAATCAGTTTTCTGCCTAATGGAGTTACTCCTGGCCTGACATGGTATCAGAGCCAAGTTCTCAAAATAGTTGTAACTCCCTTCATTTTTGCTACTGACCTGAGCGCTATTCTGACCTGAGCACTATTCTGACTAAGCGCTGTCCTCTGTCGTTCTGACCTGAGCACTATTCTGACTAAGCGCTATCCTCGATTGCCTCAACACCTCTGTCCTCTGAAAGATTACTTTGGTGCCTCCACGCAGGATTACTTTGGTGAAAGATTACTTTGGTGCGTCTGCGTTTTTGAAAAACGCCTCTGTCTAGAGCGGAAGGCAGATAAACGTTTTTCGGTGAATTGGTATCATGTTTTAATGCAATTTGTATGCGTTTGACTGCAATTCGTGTTGCGCTGGATTGCAATGGGAAATCGTGCTTGGATCATGGCGTAATGGTATTGGGTCAATTGTGTTATTTCATTGGTAGTATTACCATGACTATATATTAGTGTGGTCATATTTATGTGTTGCGGTGTGATATGTTACATTGGATGTTGTTGAATTGACTGTGTATCTCCCAGTTATACCACCCTCCACCGCTTGATCCACCAGTTACCACTTCCCTCCCATACCACCGGTTCTCAAACAGTTGCGATACCACAGTTAACCCCGCAATACCGCCCCTCCAAACCACATTGTCCTATTATATAACGTTGTCATATTTTATGAACATTGTCATATGGTGTGTTTCCCAAGTTCGAATGGTATCAAAGCGGTTCAGTCCATCAGAGGTTACAGCGATTCAAAGGCCTGAAAACTATTTTCCCTATTCCAAGGCCTGAAAACTATTTTCTACCTTTGTCTTTGAATGGAAGAGAACTATTGGCGCCGCCCGGACGGGTACATTTGAATGGTGTTAAAGTTTAAAACAGTATATGCGTGTTAGCCTTTTTTTTTCACATTGACTTTTATATGATGGACATGGCATATAATAGATTAAAAAGTTATATGTGGTGAAGATTTTTATGACAGTGGTAGCATGATTATCAGCATTCATTTCAATGGTCAATGATATATAAATGGCGTAGCAGAATTCTATTCCTGCTCAGATTTTGGATGGTTTTGAATACACTTTATCAGAATCATTTTTTAGTAGTAAAAGCTTTTTTTTCTCCACAAAAACACATTTTTTTGCCATTAGAAGTATTATTCTATCAGCAGAAGAATTTTTTTTATAGAATGCATTCAATAATCTCCATGGTAAGAATAGTTCTCACTGGCAAGGAGAACTATCCTGAATGGTCCCGGATGATAAAACACACCCTCATCTTCAATGAGTTGTGGAAAGGAGTATTTGTCGGAGAAGGAGACAATGACCCAGTATAGCCTACCTCAGACAAAGAGCTCGTCATTTGGGAAAACAAGAACAACAAAGCTTATGCATTAATCGCAGCATCTGTAAATGAAGAGGTGAGTCGCCATATTTCGTCATATTCAACTGCCTTTG
>APFE031705229.1:0-22175 GCA_000404065.3 Pinus taeda | reverse complement strand
TATGAGTCTTGGATCAGGAGCTGTCTCCTGGAGATCACGCAAACAATCAGTTCCAGCAGATTCCACAACAGAAGCAGAATACGTGGCAGCAGCTGAAGCAACAAAAGAAATTGTGTGGCTCAAGAAAATTCATGAAGATTTGCAAGTAAAACAAGTACAATCAACTCCACTCATGATTGACAATACCTCTGCAATAAAGTTGGCCAAGAACCCAAAGTTCCATGATCGAACGAAGCACATCAATACTAAATATCATCTTATTTGACATCATGTTGAGGCCAAAACAATCCATCTCCGTCATTGTTCCACAAATGAGCAAATTGCAAACATCTTCACCAAAGCGCTTGGAAGAGAAAAGCTTGAACGATTCAAAATGATGCTTGGACTCACCAACATCCCTTCAGATTAAGGGGGGAATGTTGACACCTAATCTTCATGATTGGGTGAATTTATGTAAATAATTAAATTAGGAATGTGAACGGTCATCGGGAGATGAACTGAACAGTCACTCCCTATTGTATATAACAAAGACCTACCTAATGGAATAATACATGAATCAGTTTTCTGCCTAATGGAGTTACTCCTAGCCTGACATTTTTGTTAAAATTTTTGAAATTTTTTTTAGTGGGCTGTGGGATAGCTGCCAAACCCCCACGCAACTTTCTCCCACTGGCCAATCTCTGCTCTCTCCACTGTATAAAGCCCTCTTAGCCATAGCTTCTTCACTGTTGCCTACTCCACGGAGCGTCCATCCTCTCCCACGCAGCCATATATCTGCTTTTCCCTTACCCTCGCAACTTTCAAACCCTGTCCGCGCTTTTGTCTTCTCCATAACCGTTGCATTCACTAATTCACGCAGTCACCTTCAGCTATCTCCATATCTCAGTGGACTTCCTCGGTTCTTCACATGGCCCAGCTTGCTAACCCTGTAGCTCTTCCTCTCGCTACTTGCCCTGCATTCTCCATTTGTTGTCGGCTCCTTTGTCTTGCGATCTCTCTCCCACCATCGTAGCTCCTAAACCTGCGCGTTATCCATCAAAGTCCACTGCTCCTTACCCGCTGCCCAATCCTCTACTACAGTGATCCGCTCCTCACTCTTTGACCAACGCTATCATCCCTGTCCGGTAGCATTTTCAACCTGCGTTTTCCATTTGCAGTGACCTCCTTTCTCCCTCACACCATTGAACCCATCTGCTGGCCATCCTTCCTGTCTGCCCACAGCCTCCCCAAACTCTGTCACTCATTCCTTTACACTTGCTAACCTATTCGTGGAGCCTCCCTCCTCCCAATCGTAGCTCGATCCGTCGTCGCTGCACTCCTCCACGCGATCTTTCTCACCTGCAAGACACTC
This sequence comes from Pinus taeda, assembly GCA_000404065.3. Classification (NCBI taxonomy): domain Eukaryota; kingdom Viridiplantae; phylum Streptophyta; class Pinopsida; order Pinales; family Pinaceae; genus Pinus; species Pinus taeda. Next base: position 20,824 of record APFE031705229.1, on the reverse strand, counting down.
GCATCCTCTCCTCCTTCTGCCGTCGAATATCCACATACCTGCAGAACAATAACAATAAACATTACGAGTTTTTTTTAGTTTTGTATGGCTATCATATTCATGATTTAGGGTTAGTTCTTTTTTTTATTTCATTTTTATATTACTTTAGTTTAATTCACATGTTTTAAATTTTATCTGATTAACTTTTATTTAGGATTCATTAGGTTATATAAGAATTTTTTACTTCTTTTTATTTTATTTATTTTCATCTAGATTTAGATTTTTGTTTTACTTAGACTTCTTAAACAAAATCAAAATTAAAAAAAATTGATTTGGTTTTAATGATTTCAATTTTGTATTTAAAAATTTAAAATAAATAAATAAATTAAATAAATAAAATATAATATAAATAAATTTTTTTGAGCAAATTGGATGTGTTTGGTCACTTTAAAATTGAAAATCTTTCGTTGATCATTTATTCCATTAAATCTTGCTTAGCAAATTGAGAAAATGATTTTCTAAGTTTGTGGATTTAAGGCTTCTTTGTCCTAAAGTTTTTATGATATTCGTCATAATTAAATGTGCCTAGATTCTTATATCTAAAGATTAACTATTCGAAAGTGGTGAATCATTTTTTGAAATTGGGTAACATTTGAATTTCATGGTTGAGTAATGAATTCATATCTTCAGAAATTTAATTGCTGGAGCATTGCTATGTCATTAAAATTGATCGTTTTTGCTTGAATATTCTGATGTTCATTACATGTTATATGATTGGTAAATATTCTCAGGCAATCGTTAATCATTTCCTAAGCAACAGTTGATAATCCTTGACTCCTTAAGGCACTGGTGTTAATTATCTAAAATTTAATCAAATTCTAAGTCTCGCTAAGCCTTAATCAAGTATTTGATTGCTTCGTTGTGTCTCCCAAACCGGCTGACTCACAGCTAGTTCTCTTTTATCCCATAGGGTCTACCCCCCTTACCCTGCCATAGGGAGACGGCTTAAACGGAGAGATCGAGGATCAGGGTGACAGCTCCCGGATTGATCATTGTTGCGGTGCCTAGACACTCTGTGCGACAACAGTTTTTGGCGTCGTTGTCGGGGATAGAGCTTTTTCTGTCCTTGGTTTCTTCGACATTCATCTCATTTCTTTCTTCTCATCGCTTTTGCCTCTCACCAAGATAAATTCCTTGCCCTTGGCTCCTTGCTTTCTGGTTATTCCGTGTTAGACTTTTTGGCCAGTTGGCAACTCCACTTCATTTACCTTCCGCAAGGGTGTATACTAGAAGACATCCAAGCAGTTTGGTTAATCCTGCTCCTGATCCTAAAAGGGCTCTCAGAGTACGATTACACAAACTCTCTTCTCATACACTTCTTGTTAATCTCAAACAAGAAGCCCTCTCTGATATCCACTTACTTTTTACCAACCCGGTCGAGCACGACATCATGGACATATTCGCCCCTTGCGATTTTTCTAATATTTAAGGTTATCCCAATGATATTCCAAAGCATGGGATGGATAAATTGCCTATCTTTCAGGGAAATAATGCAATTAGTGTTAGCTCTCATCTGAAATCTTTTAGTTCATGGCTGGGTAATTATGCAAGGGCTGCTGATTTTAATCATGAAGACATAAGAATGACCCTTTTTGTTCTTACCTTGAAGGGGGATGCTTTAGATTGGTTTATGGAAAAGCCTCAAAATTCATTTGATTCTTTGCAATCAATCGTTAATGCATTTAACGAAAAGTATGGGGATAAAAGAGAAGGAAGACATCTCGTAAAAACTATCAATATCATTAAGAAGAGAGAAAATGAAACCGCAGAAGAATTTAACAAAAGGTTCAATGATATTATTAAGGAATTACCTCAAGATTATAAACCTACTGACAAATCTCTTTGAGACTTTTATATTGATGCCTTTAGCCCTGAGCCCTCTTACGAGCTAAGACGTGCTAAACTTCCTAATTATAGGGATTGTCAAGCTTTAGCAGTAGAACTTGAGAAAGATAAGGCGGCATCTGGGAAGTCTGAAATCCCAAGATTTGATAGGCATTCAACGAAATTGAAAAAACCTAAAGGAAAAGAGGTTCAAGCACTTGATAACAACCTTGTTCAGAAATTGCTGCAAAAAATTGAAAGAATGGAGATTAACCAAGCGAAATTAACCTCTAACCATGCTAAGGAAATAGCTATTTTACAGAATAGGTTGGTCCAAATGGAAAGAACTCAAAAGCAAAACTTCCAGCCTAGAAATAATAATAATAATCGAAATAACAATTGGCAGAAGAAACCTCAATCTAGTGAGCAGAGACCTCCTAATCCGCTTGAACATACTAATTCAGTCGATGATGCTCCGCCTTATTGTCGGGCTTGTGATGCTCTTCATGAAGAGGCTACTTCCCCCATAGTTAGAAGGATTTTTGATAATGGAATGTTTGGGGTAGGTAATCAAATAAATGTAGTGGGTAAAGAGTTTCCTTTGTCTGTGAAAGACTGGATGGAAGTTAAGGAAAACAGTCGGGATGTTATGCATCCCTCGTCAGCTTTTAGTATAAATAATTTTGAAAATGAAGATAATATTATGGTTAAATTATATGGTGAAAATCCTTCTCCAGAACAAATCATGGAAATTGCTAAAGATAATGGTTTAACTTATCAAAGAAGGGATAAAAATCAAAGCGGGAATCAAGTTCCCCCTCGAATCTTTAACTCAGGTTCAAACTATGAATTAGATGTCGATTTGGGAAGTTGGTTTAATAATGCAAAAATCTGGGTCCCTGTCTCCGAGATTGTGAAAATTCCTTCCCAAAGGGCTAAGTTACTAAAAGCTACTAAAGGTCCTCAAGTTAACGTTTCTCAACAGAAAGCCCCGGAGGTTGATTATCACGATGCTCCTATATATTTGCAAAGTTTAGATTCAGATAACAAGGATCATCAACTTTTCTTTATCACTTTGATGGTTAATGGGTATAAATTGAATAATTTCATGCTAGATCCTGGTGCGTCAGCTTGTGTCATGACCAAGAGGGTCATGGAACAACTTAATTTAAGAGTTTCTAGGCCTTACTACAATATATGTGCCATGGATTCTAAGAAGATTGAAGTTCACAGTCTAATCAAGGGTTTACAAGTTCATTTATCAGTTTACCCTGACATTATGATTGTTATGGACATTGTTGTTGTTGATGTGCCTGATGCTTGGGGTATGGTTTTATCTAGAAAATGGGCCTCTGATCTAGGAGGGAGTATTCAAATGAATTGGTCATATGCTATGATTCCTTCTCTTAGAGGTGATGGTTTTGTGAGACTTAATAGAAAACTCCAGAGAAAATTCCATGTTGAAGATCCTAAGAGACCTCATAATGAGATAATTAAAGAACAATCTGATATTGGGAATTATGCCATCATGTCTAATTCCATAGTTCTTCCTGATGATAAGGTTGATAAAAAGATTGGGGATCTCGAAGATAAAGTTTGGTACATGTATTTTGATGGTGCATAATCTAGGCATGGTAAAGGTGCAGGAATAGTATTAAAATCTCCCCTTGGTCATATTTTCAAGTTTGCCTATCGATTGCAATTCGAAGCAACCAATACCATTGCTGAATATGAAGCTTTGTTGTTGGGTCTTGAGTTGGCAAAGGTTTTAAGAATTAAGTTGCTTAGCATCAAGGGAGATTCTGACTTAATTATCATGCAGCTTAAAAATAAATTTACATGTAAAAATCAAAGGTTAAGGAATTATCGACACGCTATATGGGATACTATGGAACACTTTGATGCCCTCGACCTTGAGGCTATCCCAAGGGAGCATAATAGTTCGGCAGATGAGCTTGCCGTAGTTGCTTTTACTTTGTAGTTCTTTGATGAGCTAATTGAGGATAAGATAAAAATGGAAGTTATATTTAGACCTTCTGTTCCAAATAACTCATAGCATTGGCAAGTTTTTGATGACGAGAAACAAGTGATTTGTTTTCTTGATAACTTGGATGAGTTTGAAAATTTTCGGATAGATTCTAAGGAGGATGGGTCTAATAATCATGAGCATATTATAAATCGTACTCCTAGGAATGTGGTTTCTTTAGAACAACATTTTGATCGGCATGATGCCACAAAGTTGAAAGAGGAAAATAAAATGGATCCAGGTGAATACATCGACGTAAAAATTGGTACTTCTAAGGATCCAAAGATTGTTAAAATTGGTAAGGGTACTAATATTGAAGAAAGGAAAAAGTTAACCAATTTACTTCATGAATATCGCGATGTTTTAGCATTTTCTTATGATGAATTGAAAGGTTATAGGGAAGATATCATGGAACACACTATCTCCTTGAAAGATGAAAATGCTAAACCTTTTCGTCAAAAGCTTAGGCAGATAAATCCTAAGTTAGCTCCTGTGATTCAAAAGGAGCTTTCAAAGATGCTTGCAGTAGGGATTATTGCTCAGACGAGGCATTCAACATGGTGTTCCAATCTAGTGTTTGTTAGGAAAAAGAATGGTACAATAAGACTTTGTGTCGATTTTCAAAACCTTAATCTAACATGTAAGAAAGATAATTACCCTTTGCCAAACATGGAGACTATGTTGCAAAGAGTAACTGGTTCTGGAATGATGTCATTGCTAGATGGTTTTTCTAGATATAATCAGGTACGGGTTAAGAAGGAAGATCGTCACAAAACTACATTCATCACACCATGGGGTACTTTCGAATATATTAGAATGTTGTTTGGATTAACCAATGCTGGGGCTACGTTTCAAAGGGCTATGGATTATGCCTTCAAAGGTTTTATTGGGAAGTTTATCGAAATTTATCAGGATGATCTTACTGTTTTTTTTAAGAATGGTATTAGTCATATAAGTCATCTTCGGCAAGTTTTTGATAGATGTAGAGAGTACAGGATTTCTTTAAATCCGGCTAAGTCTGTTTTTGGTCACATCATTTCTAAAGATGGAATCAAGATTGATCCTGAAAGAGTTGAGGCAATCCAAAAGATTCCTCTTCCCCATAATCTTAAATTCCTTCAGTCTTTTCTTGGAAAAACAAACTTTCCTAGAAGATTTATTCCAAATTACGCAGAAGTAGCTAAGTCTATTCAAAGTCTTCTAAAGAAAGATGTAAAATTTGTTTGGCAAGAAGACGACAAAAAGGTTTTTCAAGAAATCAAAGGTGATATTGCAAGAGCCCCTGTTTTAGTTAGTCCCGATTACTCTAAGGATTTCATGATTTTCTATTTTGCTTCTGAAGATACCATTGTTGGTGTCTTATTGCAGAAAAATAAGGATGGTCATGAGCAGCCTATCGCTTTCATGAGTAGAGCGCTTCAAAATTCTGAATTAAAATACAATACCATGGAAAAGCAAACCTATGCCTTAGTCAAATCTCTTAAGCATTTCAAGACTTATGTGGGTTATTCCAAAATCATTGCTTTTGTCCCACATTCTGCGGTTAAAGATATATTAACTCAAACTGATTGCTTAGGGACTCGTGCTAGGTGGGTTACTAAAATACAAGAATATGATTTAGAGATTAGACCCACCAAGTTAGTCAAAGGCCAAGGCTTGGCTCAAATGATGACCGAAGGTAATGAAAAAGCTCTTGGTTTGATTTGTCTTAATGATTCAGCTTTGCCTGAATTGCAAAGATTAGGAGAGCATGAGTGGTACAAGGATATTGTCTATTACTCAATAAATCTTACATGTCCTAACCATTTAGTCGCTCATAAGAGAAGGGCTCTTAGATTAAAAGCCACTAAGTATTGTCTCATGAAGGATGGTCTTGGATGGAGAAATCCTGAGGGCATAGTACTTAGATGTGTTGATGAAATTGAGTCCAAGAAGTTAGTTTCTAAGTTTCATTTGGGATTTTGTGGTGGTCATTATGCTGCTAGAACTATTGTACACAAAATTTTGAGAGCTGGTTATTATTGGCCTTCGATTTTTTTTTATGTGCATAAGTTTGTTAGAAGTTGTCAAGCCTGCCAACTGTTGACTGGGAAACAAAAGCTTGTTGCCCTGCCCTTACAACCTGTCGTTGTGGAGGCACCTTTTTAGCATTAGGGTCTAAACTTCATCAGGAAGTTTCATGAAAATTCTAGCAATGGCTACTCATGGATTTTGACTATTATCAATTATTTCACTAAATGGATTGAAGCTATCCCTGCTAACAATGCCACTGAAAAGGTCATTATGGATTTCATTGAAAATAATATCATTACTAGATTTGGTGTCCCTGCTAAGATCACCATTGATAATGCCAAGGCTTTTAGTTCTTCAGAATTTTCATCTTTTTGTTTCAAATATGGCATTGTCTTATCTCATTCATCAAATTACTATCCTCAGGGTAATGTTCTTGCTAAATCAAGTAATAAAAATCTCATAACCATTATCAAGAAGATAGTAGGAGATAATAAAAGATCTTGGGATAGCAAAATCAAGTATGCTTTATGGGCAGATAGGATTACTAAATAGGAAGCTACTGGTAAAAGTCCCTTTGAATTAGTTTATGGCTTGGATATAACTTTACCCGTGCACCTGAAATTGCCAGCTTATCAACTCCTTCAACGTTTTTCCACTAATAAAGATGTTGTTCAAAATAGAATTGATCAAATTGTGGAGTTGGATGAAGCTCGTATGACAATATATGTAAAAACCAATCTAACATTTAGAAAAGCTTTGATAAATCATCTCAATCCATATCTTTGCAGGTTGGAGATATGGTGCTCCTTTGGAATTGCAAGAATGAAAAACCAGGAAAACACGAGAAATTTGGCAGTTTATGGTTGGGACCATACATTATCCAAGACATTGCTGGGCCGAACTCATTCCACTTGAGCAGATTGGATGACAAACCACTTGACTTACCTGCGAATGGCCAAATGCTCAAGCTATTTTTCAAAGATGACATTTGATGCCATGGTGCATCCTCTGTATTGTATTTCTAACCATACTCGTCTTTTTAGCATTTCATTTCTGTTTTAAGATTAGATTTACTTTTCATGTTACTAGATAGTTAATAAATGAAAAGCTTATATCTTTCCTTTGCTTAATGTTATATGATGATTTTTGGATGGACGCTACTTATGTTTTGTTGTGTGTTGCGTGGATGCAGGTTCTAGATTCTCACATTCCTATAATGCAGCAACATGTCCCCAAGTAGAGCCAGATGTTGACCACTACGTGTCAACGACCCATAGCAATACACCCCCTTTTTCGCAAAAGGGATATTGCTTAATCAACATGTTTGTGCCATTCGACTATCATCATCAGCTTGATCATGTTATTTTGTAAACCCAGTTTGCATGTGTAAATTGTAAATAATCTTAGCAGATCTGTGGCATGTATGTAATTGCGTAGGTAAACCTAATTTTCTAGTGATGATCTATGTTCTGGAAGGTTTTTTTGTCTCACCGATCTATGATCGGCAAAGTTTTCCTTCAGCATTACCCCAAAGCCAAAATGGATTTTGTCATTAGAATCTTAGGAGAGTCCTAGTGTGTTAGATCGAGTCTATGTAAAAGTGATTTGGGAATAATCAAAATTCCCCTAATGAATATATATACTCACATGAGACTCCTCCCATTTGACCAATTCAAACATCGTCATTCTCTCTTCTGTTCTAATCCACACATGTGAAGAAAATCAGAAGTTTGACCAAGATAAATTTGTTGCCATTTCAATGAGTTTGACCTGCTCTGTTTGATTGAGAATCAGCTAAGTTTGACTATAGAGAAAGGGGCAAGTTTGACTGTGAAAGAAGAAGACTTTGACCACATATTTGGGCCGTAGTCAACCACAGTTGACCAAAGGACATCACAAACCCTTTAATCACAAGATCGAACTGACCTCAGGCCAAAATTTTAGACTATTGACTAGCATTGACCAACACTAATTTCTCTAAATTTTGGAGGTTTGACTAGCATTAACTAGCTAGTATTTGACCAGGTTTGATTGGTATCTTGGACTCGGATTTGTGGCACAAATTTCTGGAATTCTCTTGGATTTGTAAACATTGTTGAAGAACAATTTCTCCTTAGAAGAAAAGTTGTTGGGTTTTTCCCAAGGTAAACTCATTGCCTCTATTGTGCTTGGTTGTCTCTTTATGATCCCATTGTTTTCATTGCACAATTGTTGAGGTTTTATGTGTAATTGCTTAATGATAAATGTGACATAAGATAACTTGATTGGAAATCATTGGAAAGTAATTATCATATTAGAAAATCATATTCTGCTATTCATTCTCATAGAAAATTTAACAATAATTGGTCCAACGGGTGTTAATGCATATTTCCTTGAAAGTTGAGACCCTTGAAGCAAAATCCATTCCCTTACATGTGAATGGCCAGCTCCTAAAGGAATACTTTCCTATTATAACTTGATATATTTTAGATAAGTAGTTGCATTGCATATTGTGTGAGCATTCTACTTATTGCATTTATCATGTTGTGTTGCATTCTAGATTAGATTCCGTTTAGAGAGAATTTTTCTTTCTAGTATGGATTTTATCTATCATATAAATGCAAGGGTGATGATCAACACCTCGTACACATGCTGAAAAATAAGTTAATTTGAGTGTTCAAGTAAGAGATCTACGAGATTAGGGATTGTTGGGGTTCTCATGAACTACCTATTTGAGCATGTGGACCATGCGCTCTACGGTGAGCACATGTCCCTGAGTTGGAGCTAGATGTTGTTAACTTTTCTTAGGGCTATATTGTTCTTTGCTTTGATAATTTCATTTCTTTATTAACATATTAAGTTCACCCCATAACATCATAACATTATTCAGATTTACATCATTATTCAGCAGCATATGCAACTATGTAGAAAAACAATATCATCATCATCAATGTAGCAGAACATAAAGGAACAACAGAAGAAAAGAATTCACCCATAGAGACACCAAGATTGGTTGGAGACCAAGGAAAAACCCACAGTGTGTATAACCCTTTCAAATTCTTCTTCTTATTAGATCGTCATCAAATGATTCGGCAAAAAAGAGTACAATGATCCATATCTTGATCTATGCAACTAACCAACAAAATAACATCCATGAAATGAACCCAACAATGTTTATGCTCAAAACCTTGATTTAGAAACTTGTAATGAATTGTCATTGTTTGTGGTCAACCGCTGAACACTGCGGTCACAGAGCGAAATCTTCAGAAGACTGATATTTCATCTTTTAGGTTTCAGTCGCACAGAGGAGTTATGCGACTGACTATAGCTCTCTAGTCGCTCCCTTAAGCCCAACATGCGAGCGACTGAGGTTAGATCTGGACTGCAAAAACCCTAACTCCCAGTCGCATGGATGGAGAGTTGTCCATGTGACTGGAAGCCTCCAGTCGCACAAATGAGCTTCTATGCGAGCGACTGTGGTTGACTTCTTTCTATTTTGTGCCTGTGACTGAGGCCCAAAACCCTGCATCATAGATGCGAGCTTTAGACCCTGCAATTTCACCTCAGAGCGAACATGTTCCTCTGTGGATGAGCCTCAGACCTGTGTGTTGTCACACAAAATGTCTAGGCACTACGACAACAGCTCAAATTGGGGGCTGTCACCCTGATCCCCAATCTCTTCGTTTAAGTTGTCTCCCTACAGCAGGCTAAGGGGGGTAAACCATAAGGAAAAGTGGAATGAAGAAGAACTGGTTGGGAACCAACCAATTCGGGAGACACAGTGAAGCGATCAAGTACTTGATTAAGATTTAGCAAGACTTAGAGGATTTGATTATATCTTAAACGATTGATACCAGTGCTTTATGGAGTCAATGATCTTGCTATGGAAATTAAGACCAAGTAATTGACTAGCAACTGCTGCTTAAATGAATGACTATTTTATATGAAATGCAGATCCTAAAACTAATGTGAGATGCAAGAATTTTGGGTAATTTTAGTTAAAGGCCTATTTAAATGTGAACCCCTCAATCCTTTCTGTGTTGAGCCTGATTTCGTAGTAATTGGCAAAGAGAAAATCAGGAGAAGCACGCTAAGGTGTGATTAACGATACCTCTCTTGAAATTCTAACATACCCCATGCCTTCGGCGCTGCAAAGAACTGTGGCTCTAATGATTGCAAGGTCACCGTTTTAAGTACTATTAAAATAGGCTTCTCAAGAAAAGACCGATGGAGATTTATTTGTCTATCGACCAAGCTTATGCTTGGAAGTAAATTTTATCTATGCAAAGTTAACTTATATGCAAATACACCGGAAGATGAGATGAAGTTAGACTCGAGAATGGGAAAACACTTATGCTACAAAAGCTCTCAATTACCCAAATGAAATGCTCGCCTTTTTTTAGATGAAGACTTAGAAAATAAACTCTTGAAGATACTATAGTTAAAACATCATCTTATTTCAAATCTTCTTGATATAATTTAGCTCAAAAAGAACAAAAACAACTTTGAAATTCGATATCAATGACAACAGATGCTCAAAAAAATACTCAGTTTATGAAACAAAGAATATGCATTTTATCACAATTCTTTGACAAAGTAATTAATTTTCATAAATTAATTTTTAGAACAACAGTAAGAAAAACTTTATGACAGTAGCAATATGACAATGAAAACAATAAGCTATCAATGATATCTTTATGCTAAAAATTTACCAAAATTTTTCCAAACTTGCCCACATGAATTATAAAAAAAATTCAGCCTGTTGTGATGTGATTTCCAGAATTATATCAGATCTGATATACTTATTAAAACCAGCGTTTAAAACATGAAATAAGCCTAACGATAAATGTCCAATTCAAGAAATTAATTCCTTTATGTATTAGACAACTTAGGAACTGATTTTAGGCTAACCCACATGAAATTTTTCCACTGTTATATTTTTGACTTTAGAAATAGAATTATTCAAAGATAACAGTGAGACCCAAAATGTAGATTTAGGTCAAATTCTTGATACACATGAAAAATAAATGACTTATTAATGTATTTAGCAATTTTCTAGTTAATTTTAAACCACTTAGATGTGTTTTTCACCACTATTAGAAGGGTATATGACTATTGTAGCAAACAGTGAGGAAAAAGATGGTTCATAGATCAAACCCTTAGGCCCTAGGCCTTGAAGATCACTTACGCAAGTTTCCAAAAAAAAATCATTATCTGAAACACAAATTTTTACCAAATTTTCTGCAAAAACCCACCAATGATTAACTTCAGAAAATCAAATATTCAAATCAGAAATGGAGCAAGGGAATCTAGGGCCACCAAGGATTAGCTTCAGAAAATCAAATATTCAAATAAAAAATGGAGCAAGGGAATCTAGGGCCAATGAGAGCTAACACTAGGCCCAATAGAACTAGTGTTGGGCTAGGAGAAAACAAATTTGAGCTCAGGAGCCCCAAAACTTGAAACCTTTGTTCTTAAAAGAATTATTTTGCTTCAGATCTTCAAATTTATTGCAAAATCTTTAATGGCTTGCCTTGTAAAAAGATTTGGGATAAGATTTTTCCCTTCAAGGCCTAGATCTGTCTTAAAACCCCTAGATCTGCTTGAAAAATCTCAGATCTGAAGATTTACTAGGCCTATTTCTCAGATCTATTCATACAAACAATCTTTGAGCCCAGATCTTGCCCTTCAGGGTCTAGATCTAGCTCAGATCTGAAGATTTACTTGGTTGATTTCTCAGATCTATTCCGACAAACAATCTTTGAGCCCAAATCTTGCACTCCAGGGTCTAGATCTAGCTCAGATCTAAAGATTTTATTGGTTCATTTCTCAAATCTATTCTTGCACAAGTGAAAAGAGAAAAACCCAATACCCAATATGTACAAAAATAGAGAAAATCCCAAAAACCCAAGTTTTAAAATTCAAAATTATGTTACGAAATTTCAAATCTACATAAGTAAATAACAGATCTATACAAATAATTTACAAATCTATCAGATATGAGGAGTATGAGTCCAACTCCACTCTCAGATCTGATAATCTAAGGCTCTTAATAGCCAGATCTATCAATTTTTCCATAACATTTTTAAAATATTTTGAAATTTTAGAGAAGTACTAACCCAAAAACACCCTGCAGAAAAAAAGATTATCGTTAGATAAATACTGAGGCTTATATGAAGTAGGCTCTTCAGAAAATATGTGTTGAGAGTTGGCTGGTCTAACCGAGAACTATCCCCAAACGCTCAATGAGAATTTGAGAGATCTTCTGCAAACACTAGCTCAACTATCAAATCAAGTAGAGAAATAAAACAACAATAAAATTCTGAAGAAATAGAAATACCTGCTAATTCAATCAAAATTAAAAATGTTACCCTAGATCCAACAAACTGAATAAGATACCTATATTCAGATTATTCTAAGGGAGCTATTGATTGATAGTTTTCACATAATATTAAGCAGAAATTAAAACAATGTTACCATAAATTCATGAAGAGGAACACTACAGCATGTTGAAACCCCAAAGACCTTTGCATTAATTCAAAAAAGTATACAAGAGAGCTTGAGAGCTTAGTACACGATCCAAAGATCGGATTATCTCAACTGACAACTGACCTCCTATTTAAAGATAAATCTTCCAACAACTAGTTCGAGTGATCATTGTCAAAGTAATCTCGACCATTGATGAGGATCAAAATTTCTTTTAATCTCATCCATCGAAATTTTAATTATTGAGGAAATTTCGAATTTTTCAATTAAATGCATTTTAATTAATTTAAAAATTAAATTTTTGAATTAATTTCCTCAAAATTTTGACTTTGACTTAACCCCAGGGACCAAAGGTTTAAAATTTAGCAAAATAATCAATTAACTTTAGTCCCTAGACCTCTTAAAATTTAATTTTTAAAGGACCCACGAATTTTGCCTTCGGAAAATTTAAATTTACCTAGGACCTATAATTAATTAAATTTCTGGCTTAGGATTTTAATAAATTTTGGCCAGAAAATTTAATTAATTAACTTATGGGGGGATAAATTATTTTTCTAACCCTCAAGACAGTTTACATCATGATTTTTACATTTTTTACATCTCTAGGAGGAAAACCCATTTGCAAAAGACCCTCACAGACTACCCAGTTCTGTGAAACCAAAATATAATCTAGCAAATCAAGCAATTTGTAATAAAATAACCTAACCAAATTGTTAGGATTATTCCCAAATCACTTTTACACAGACTCAATCTATAACACTAAGACTCGCCTAAGATCTTGGTAACAAAATTCATTTCGGCTTTGGGGTAAGGCTGAAGGAAAACTCTGCCGACCATTTGAGAATGGATCGGTGAAACAAAAAACCTTCCAGAATGTAGATCGTTACCAGAAAAATAGGTTTACCTAGGCAATTACATGACACAGATCTACTGAGATTATTTACATCATATACATGCAGAATGGGTTTACATTATAACATGACAATCAAGGTGATGATAATAAGTGGACGACGCAGACACATCAATCAAGTGCTATCTCTTTTGCGAAAAAAGAGGGTGTACTACTATGGGTCGTTGACACATAGTGGTCAACATCTGGCTCTACTTGGGGACATGTTGCTACAACAGAGGAATGTGAGAATCCAAAATCTACATCCACGCAACACACAATATAACATAAGTAGCGTCCATCCAAGAGATCATCATATAACGTTAAGCACAGGAAATATATAAGCTCTTCATTTATTAGCTTGTCTAATAACATGAAAAACACAAATCTAACTACAAAATGAAATACTGAAATAACAAGGCATAAGGTTAGAAATACAATACAAAGATGCCCATGGCATCAAATGCATTCAATATAGTGCATACTAAGCATTTGCCTGCTTTCAAGCAAATCTGTCCACTATTTCTCGAATGTGCCATGTCCAATTCTGCATATGGTAGGACTTTTTCCCATCCAAAACTCAAGTTGTTCGCGACCATCTGATACATAAAATCGCTTTCTCATTCTCTTTCTCTTGCACTTTTTCTTTGTTGCAAGCTATATCACTGATGACGTGGAACATTTTGCTTCAAAACTCTCAGATGAAGTATGTAAGATATGCATGACATGTCTTTCTTCATTCTGCATCTGCTCTGTCAAGGATGATGGATCAGTCGCACAGGTATCATGAGTTATAACTTGACCCTCTTTTATTTCTTCTTCGATCATGCCATTCGTAGTTAAATCTTCGTTAATGGAGTTAGCCTCTTTCTCGAGATATTCACAACAAGACAGGACCTGTGATTTCCTCTCTTCCAGCCTTTATGTAATGAACCCATTTCTCTGGCATGTCTTACTATTAACTTCGCTTGATTGAGTTCAGTTTTTACAAATCTTTCTTGCAGAGTGACATGATTAGCTTGCATAGCCTTTATTTGATTCTGAATAATGGACATCTGATTAGAATGATTAATTTCCATTATTTTTAATCTCTTCTCAATGATATGTATTCCATCTGTATTTATGATACATGGTACCTTCTTTTCTTCTCTAGCCAATAATCTATTCAGAAGAGATATTTGTCCAACTTCCATGTCCTTCATAATTTTATCATTCTTTGCTTTCATGCCCATGAAACAGTTTTGCATATAGTTTATTTCTTTCTTATGATTTCCTTGTTGATTCTTATAATCGAATCTCATGACGGTCATTTCTTCATCCATAGTTTACAAGTTGTTCTGAATCGCACTTATTTCTTCCCGATAACTTGCTTCCATGGCAGTGACTTGATTTGAATGATTGAATTCCATGATCGTCATATTTTCCTCTAGGGCTAATAACTTGTTTTGCATAGAATTAATTTCCCTATCATGATTAGCTTTCATGGTTTCCATTTTCTTAGCATGTTGACTTTGCATGTCGGTTACATGATCAGAGTGTTTAATTTTCATGATTTCCATCTTCTTATCACGTTTTTCCAGATGGGGGTATAAAGTTCTCATATCCTTGACGTAATCAGTTACAAATTTTTCATGATTAAGCTCCATATTTTTTACTAGCCGCATTAGTTCTTCTATAATTTGCTTATCATTTTCCCTTTCATTGTCGACACTGATTTGACAACTTGTCCCTGTTTTCCCACTGTCATGGATTTGATTTGCAACGGTACAAGTGGATGGCACATTCTGATATGGAGAATTGTCTTGAAATCTTTCATCAATAATTAGATCCTAAACAAGATCGCTTTCATTCTGTTGCATAATTTTAGGGGACAAGGTGAGCTACCTTGATAACCATATCTATCTTTAAAAGCATTGACAATGTCTTGTAAAGAGGTGAAAGAATCTTCAAGACAATTATTAAACCAATTCAAAGCATCACCCTCTAAAGAAAGGCAAATAGACGCATTTTGACATCTTCATGATCATACTGGGAGAACTACAATAGATGAGCATTGTATGAGTAAACCTGCATAGGTGCTTTCTAACAACGATTGAACCACCACCCGAGAACAAAGACAATTTATGAATGGCCACTTCCGGAATATCATGGGGAAAATCAGTAAAATGACACGGGGTAAACAAATTATCCATGATGACTTGCTTGAAGGAATAATGAGAGACCAAATGGATAATAGAGAGAGACCCCTACTCAAGAAAATCAAGAGATCCACAAGAAGCGAGCTTCTAGTAGAAATTTTTGTAAGAAATGAAAGAAGTGGAGTCACCACTTGAACATGAATCTAATCTAGGATCTAAAAGGCAACAAACAACTAGATATAAGGGAGGGCTTCTTGTCTAAGAAATAATAAATGGAAGAAGTGGAGTCACCACCCAAACAAGAAACGAATTGAAATGTTCAGGTGCTAAAGGTGCAGATGAAACAATTAATGAGATGACAAAAGATAGGGCGATGAAAAGATCAAATGACGCCAAGAAATGTTGTGTCGCTTGACCAGCTAATGAATGGCGGAAAATATGAGATCATTAAAACGATGTCGAGAAACCAAGGACAAAAAACTCTATCCCCAGCAACGGCACCAAAAAATGTTGTCGGCTCAAATGAAAAGATGAGAAATGAGAAGAATGATAAGGAAATGTTGTTGAAACACCGAGAATAATGTCCCCGACAATAGCGCCAAAAATGTTGTGCCACTTGACAGGCTAATGAATGGAAGAAATGATGAGATGATTAAAATGATGTCGAGAAAACCAGGGACAGAAAAACTCTATCCTCGGCAACGGCGCCAAAAAATGTTGGCGTTTCCGGTAAAAATAATAAAGTCGATATGAAGAGAAAGAAGATAAAATGTCGTTGAAGTGCTGAGAATAATGTATCCTCGGTAGTGGCGCCAAAAAATGTTGGCGTTGCCAACTAAAATGAATGATAGAAAGATGAAAGATGAATGTCATGAGGACCAAGGACAGAAAAACTCTATCCTCAGAAGATGAGATGAAGTTAGACTCAAGAATGGGAAAATACTTATGCTGCAAAAGCCCTCATTACCCAAATAAAATGCTCGTCTTTTTTTAGATGAAGATTTAGAAAATAAATTCTTGAAGATATTATAGTTAAAACACCAGCTTATTTCAAATCTTCTTGATACAATTTAGCTCAAAGAGAACAAAAACAACTTTGCAATTCGATATCGATGTCAACAAATGCTCAAAAAAATACTCAGTTTATGAAACAAAGGATATGCATTTTATCACAATTCCATGACAGAATACTTAATTTTCAGAAATTAATTTTTTGGACAGCAGTAAGAAAAACTTTATGACAGCAGCAATATGACAATGAAAATAGTAAGCTATCAATGATATATTTATGCCAAAAATTTACCGAAATTTTTCCAAACTCGCCCACATGAATTATAAAAAAAATTCAGCATGTTGTGATATGATTTCCGGAATTATATCAGATCTGATATACTTATTACAACCAGTGATTAAAACATGAAATAAGCCTAATGATGAATTCCCAACTCAAGAAATTAATTCATTAATGTATTAGACAACTTAGGCATTGATTTAAGGCTAACCCACATGAAATTTTTCCACTATTATATTTTTTACTTCAGAAACAGAATTATTTAGAGATAATAGTGACCCAAAATGTAGATTTAGGCCAAATTCTTGATACACATCAAACATAAATGACTTATTAATGTATTTAGCAATTCTTTAGTTAATTTCAAACCACTTAGATGTGTTTTTCACCATTATTAGAAAGGTATATGACTGTTGTAGCAAACAGTGAGGAAAAAGATGGTTTAGAGATCAAACCCTTAGGCCCTAGGCCTTGAAGATCACTTATCCAAGTTGCCAAAAAAAATTCAATATCTGAAACACAAATTTTTACCAAATTTTCTGCAAAAACCCACCAATGATTAGCTTCATAAAATCAAATATTCAAATAAAAAATGGAGCAAGGGAATCTAGGGCCAATGAGAGCTAACACTAGGCCCAATAGAACTAGTGTTGGGCTAGGAGAAGGCAAATCTAAGCTTAGAAGCCCCAAAACTTGAAACCCTTGTTCTGAAAAAAATTATTTTACTTCAAATGATCAGATTTATAACAAATCTTTAATGGTTGGCCTTGTAAAAAAATTTGAGATAAGATAATGCCCTTCAGGGCCTAGATTTGTTTGAAAAATCGCAGATTTGAAAATTTACTTGGCTGATTTCTTAGATCTATTTTTGCAAACAATCTTCAAGCCCAGATCTTGCCCTCCAGGGTCTAGATTTACATTAGATTTGAATATTTACTTGGCTGATTTCTCATATCTATTCCTACAAACAATCTTTGAGCCCAGATCTTGCCCTCGAGGGTCTAGATCTAGCTCAAATCTGAAGATTTTCTTGGCTGATTTCTCAGATCTATTCTTGCACAAGCAAAAAGAGAAAAACTCGATACCCAATATGTACAAAAATAGAGAAATTCCCAAAAACCCAAGTGTTAAAATTTAAAATTATGTTACAAAATTTCAGATCTACACAAGTAAATAATAGATCTATATAAATAATTTACAGATCTATCAAATCTGAATATGAGTCCAACTCCGCTCCCAGATCTGATAATCTAAGGCTCTTAATAGCCAGATCTATCAAAATTTCTACAAAATATTTAAAATATTTTGAAATTTTAAAGAGGTACTAGCCCAAAAACACCCTGCAAAAAAAAAGATTATTGTTAGATAAATCCTGAGGCTTATATGAAGTAGGCTCTTCAGAAAATATGTGTTGAAAGTTGGCTGGTCCAGCTGAGAACTATCCCCACACGCTCAATGAGAACCTGAGAGATCTTCCGCAAACACTAGAGCAACTATCAAATCAAGTAAAGAAATAGAACAACAATAAAATTCTGAAGAAATAGAGATACCTGCTACTTCAATCAAAATTAAAAGTGTTACCGTAGATCCAACAAACTGAATAAGGTACATGTATTCAGATTATTCTAAGGGAGCTATTGATTGATAGTTTTTACATAATATTAAGCAAAAATTAAAACAATGTTACCATAAATTCATGAAAAGGAACACTACAGCACGTTGAAACCCCAAAGACCTTTGCATTAATTCAAAAAAATATACAAGAGAGCTTGAGAGTTTAGTACACGATCCAAAGATCGGATTTTCTCAACTGACAACTAACCTCCTATTTAAAGATAAATCGACCGTTGATGAGTATCAAAATTTCTTTTAATCTCATCCGTTGAAATTTTAATTATTGAAGAAATTTTGGAATTTTTCAATTAAATGCAATTCAATTTTTTAATTCAAAAATTAAAATTTTGAATTAATTTCCTCAAAATTTTGACTTTGACTTAACCCCAGGGACCAAAGGCTTAAAATTTAGCAAAATAATCAATTAACATTAGTCCCTAGACTTCTTAAAATTTAATTTTTAAAGGACCCACGACTTTTGCCTTAAGAAAAATTAAATTTACCTAGGACCTATAATTAATTCAATTTTTGGCTTAGGATTTTAATTAGTTTTGGCCAGAAAATTTAATTAATTAACCTATGAGGGGATAAATTATTTTTCTAACCCTCAAGGCACCTTACATCATGATTTTTACATTTTTTACATCTCTAGGGGGGAAAATCCATTTGCAAAAGACCCTTACAGACTACCCAGTTCTGCGACACCAAAATATAATCTAGAAGATCAAGCAATTTGTAATAAAATAACCTAACCAAATAATTAGGATTATTCCCAAATCACTTTTACACAGACTCGATCTATAACACTAAGACTCGCATAAGATCCTGGTGACAAAATTCATTCCGGCTTTGGGGTAAGGCTGAAGGAAAACTCTGTCGACCATCTAAGGATGGATCGGTGAGAAAAAACCCTCCCGGAATGAAGATCATTACCAAAAAAATAGGTTTACCTAGGCAATTACATGACACAGATCTACTGAGATTATTTACATCATACACATGCAGAATGGGTTTACATTATAGCATGACAATCAGGGTGATGATAATAGGTGGACGACGCAAACACATTGATCAGGTGCTATCCCTTTTGCGAAAAAAGGGGGTGTACTGCTATGGGTCGTTGACACGTAGTGGCCAACACTGTGCAAGTCAAAATCAAAGATAAAAGAGTGTCTCATAGTGGTGTCTAAATGAGGTAGAGGTCCTTGTATTTATATCCTTCCGAGGTGGTCCACGTTGTTTCAGGGTCGACTTTATCAAATATGCACGTGGGATTTTCTTCATAAGGACACTTTCCCTTATCCGATTTGAGAGATCTTTAGGTCAATTTTGGTCCTCTCGAAAAGAGGAATTCAATGCAACTATTATCTCCATCAAGTGAGCTTTCCAAAGTGGAATTTTACTGCAGTTGCATATTTTTAGCACTCCCTGTCAACTAGGGAGAATTCCACCTGCCAATATCTGGACATCGATCAACAGGTTATCTTGTCATCATATCATATCCAATCTCAAGTATCTCGTCGTCGTGTATCATCAATGATCAATTCAATCCATCGCTTGCTTATTCCTACTTATCTCTTGATTGTCCCCGCTCATATGTTGAATATTCTGGAATCTAGAAGAAGAAGAATTTTGACATCAGAGCGGAGCTCAATCTACCACCCTCTATCCATCGGGCTACTACCTGGAATATCATCATTGGAGAGTCAATTTGCATCATCATTGGAGATCATATCATCAAAAAGCACATCTCAACCTAGAATCATATCGGGGAGCATATCTCAACCCTAAATCTCATGGTGAAGCTAAACATCTGTGACCTCATATCAAGCCATAGGATATCCAAACACACATGGGAGCACATCTGTAAAGACTGTAAACTGAAATTTCATGATTCGAAAACTGAAAATGCAAAATCTTAAAACAACGAAAACTTACCTGAACTGCTGACTGGTAAATTGTTGTCTGCTCTCGTTCTCTGAAGTTGAATCGATTACTGGGAAACCAATTCAGTAAGCTTCACTTACTGCCCCTGTGCCCAGAACCTCAGGTCAATTTCAGCTGCTTCCGTTCCTGTTTCGGTCTCCCTCTGTCCTCTCCGTTTTCTCCTTCTCTCCCCCTCCGTTTTCCTTGGCCCTCTCAGTGGTTTTATACCGAGGGGTTCGGTGACCGCCTCCCAGCCTCCCCCCACCGCTGGTGCAACACTCGACACCTCCCACATGCATTTCCTTAGATATTTATCGATCAGAGGCTGCTGTCGACTGCGCAGAGGTTTCAGTTATGGGTTGAAAGATCTTTTCAAAAGGGTTACCCGAATGTTTCTTATATTGCTTTAATATAAGCTTCCATTTATTTTATGAACCTTAACTTTATACATATTCAAGTGTAAAACTTTATATTAATTTATAGCATTTAATTTATAGTATTTAACTTATATTATTTACTTATACTACTTTTTATTATTTAACTTATATTAATTTATAGCATTTAATTTATATTATTTTAACTTATATTATTTACTTATA
>APFE031705220.1:0-20042 GCA_000404065.3 Pinus taeda | reverse complement strand
AAATCATGAGAAATTAGTCAGTTATGACTACCTCTCATGGAAATGGTCATACGTTTGAATGACTTACTTAACGCGGTTGAATCCCAAAAATGATATCTAATGTAATCCCCCATACTTAAAAAAATAAAAAAATAAAAATAAAAAATATGTACATCATTATTGATAGAGAACAGTGAAATGCAGAATGGTGGTGGAGGAAATATGGAGGCTAGGATGTCCTACTAAAGAAAATTTGTTCTTATGGTGCATTCTTGAAAACAAGGCCCCCACAAGGGACACTTCACAAAAAAAATGATTCATGGAGCCAAGTTGTTGTGCTTTGTGTAAAAATGTAGAGGGTATCACAATGTTTCATTTATTCCTTCAATGCCCTTATTCTTCTGTAGTGTGGAACACATTAATCTTGCATTTATCCTTAAATATCAAGTGGTTGGGTCCTTCTTACAAAGATGTCTAGAAAACATGGTGGGAAAATGCATTCCCAAAAAAACTCAGGAACCTTCCTCCAATTTTCAACTGGGGTATTTGGCTTGCAAGGAATAAAGACATTTTCCAATCAAAAGTCACTCTCCATTGACAAAGTGGTTTCCGAAATCATTGTTATATACAATTTAATTCCTAATGATGTTGAGATAGTCAGAAACAAGATCATTATTGTTGAAGAAGAGGAGTGTTCTATCCCTTGGGAATTTTTTATGGGGTGTCTCTTGATGGGGGTGTTTGCGGTGGTGGAGCTATCTTATTCCTATCTAAAAATCATTATTTTAAGATTCAAAGCAAGCTAGGTGGGGGATCTAATAATTATGCATAATTACTTAGTCTCAAGCTTTTATTGTTGTTTTCCATTGAAAATGGATGTAGAAGACTTCAGATTTTTGGAGACTCTTTGGTTGTTATTAATTGGTTAAAGGAGATTAACATATGTCACACTCACAAATTATTACCAATTCTTGATGAAGTTTTGAGGCTAAAGCTTTCTTTTGATTAGATTACTTATTGTCACATCTACAAGGAAAGGAACACTATTTCATATGAAAAACAAGCTATGGTGATTTGGAAAATCCAAGAACAATTAAATGAAACTACCCAAGAGCATTATCAGAGGCCTTTCTTTGAAGTCTTGTAGATGGTTGACTAGATTTCATGATCTCCTCCAATTTTGGTGTTGTTTCATGGTTACAAGATTTAATTCTTGATCAGTTTGACTTTTTCTTTTGTATATATTCCACTGATTAATTGTATTTATCTATGGACGTAATATCTTACAGGTCATGATATGGGATTTAAAGCCCATTTTTTTTTTTTTGATGCTTAACTATTTTCTCCCAAAACAATTTTTGAATATGCACATGTGCATATGTAAAAATGTATTTTTCACTTCAATTAATGGAAATTACAAAATATATATATGTGTGTGCGTGTGCGTGTGCGTGTGTGTGTGCGTGTGCATGTGCGTGTGCGTGTGCGTGTGCATGTGCGTGTGTGTATGCATTAATGTGATTTACATATGTATATGCATAGGTATATGATTAACATGCTATACAAAATTGAAAACATATAAAAACAATTATATTCACATGGTGCTCTATAAAGTAATAGAAGAACCAATTCCTCAGTACTATTTACTATACACCATCAAATCTATGAACAAATTTAAAACATGATGCAATTTTTATTAAAATGTTTTTATTTACATTTTAAACTAACCAATGTTGTTGACAAGAGCATATGCATAGGTGCACTATTGCCACACAATGCATACTACCAATCTTGAAAGATTTTTTTTAAATGACAATGACAAGGTTTGGGATCCAATGCAATGAGTGGTCCCATTACAAATGATATCAAATGATCCATGCATAACTAAAGAAACCCTATAAAATATATTGCTTGAAAGAGAAAGAAAAAAAATGTGAATTATAGAGAGGGAAACCAAGTGAAACAATAAGAAAGTTGGGGCTTTCAAGATTGAAGGTAACTATGAAACATTTTTATTTTTTTGAGAATATACAAAAATTTGTTTGAATCGTATTGGAGAAAGATTGAGATGATTAATAGAATGAAATGGCATACCTTAAATTTCCCCTCTATAAATTTGTATGTGACTTACTGTGATCCCTTACAAATTTGGTTCTTTAGAGACTTCTACCTATTCTAAAACATTTGCTAATAATTCTCCCTTGCATAAATTCCCCCTTTAAACTCTAGCAAAATAATGAAATAAAAATTATATTTTTCATTTATAAACATATACATTTAGAAAAATGAAATTCATACGCATTTTCCATTGTATATTTTGATGCATTTATGATAAATGAACACATTTTTTTCCTAAACTTATTTTTCTAGTGTGTTTTATATTATAAAGCACACCAATATTTTTTAAAATAAAAAACACATTGCTAAATAATTTAATTGACAAAATACAAATACTATGTAATTAAAATTTTCATATATATATAAAACAACATTACTAAATAATTAAATATATTGATGACTTTTAAAAGCCATTTGAAATTTTGTTTCAAGTTAATTTGTTCTATGCTTATCGAACTTTCATTTAAGAATTTATTCATGTATTGACAATGGTTTTGGCTAAAATGTAAGGAAATTTTTATAATATTAAATGGTTGATTCTTGATATTTTAGCTCATTCCATATCATTGGAAGTTATTCAAGTTCTCCCCCATAATTTACAACGAGTCTAGATTTTATCTATCATTCATTTATTTGTTTGAATTTATCTTATTTATGCAAGTGAATTTGAATAATTATTCATTTAACTCTACAAGGTCATGATTCATAATTGAGTTTGGAAACAAAATATATTCCACCAATCCAAAAAAGTTGCAAACTCTTATCAAGAGTAAGATATCCTAGGTAGATGTTTGACAAAAATGGACAGAGACTTTACCATGTCAATTATAGCATGTCATATTCCAATAATAATTCTAGGGCGATGTTATTACACCATGAGTTGGATCTCATTTATGATACCCTCGTAATATGGGCGATGTTATTACACCATGAGTTGGATCTCATTTATGATACCCTCGTAATATGTAGTTGTTCAAAAATGTAAAGGGTTAAATAATAGCCATTCTTGTGACACATTATCCCATTATATTAATGATAAATTACCCAAAGTTTACAATCTAATGCCTCTCACTATGGTTAAGAATCCAATAGGTGATATATAAAAGAAACACATAAATGCTTCCATATGCTCCTTTTTTAAAATTTTGGAATCCATATCAATTAATTCTTGTCCTAAATTGACCAAGTGATCTCCTTATGTTGAGTCAATAAAGAGTTCTAGTGAGCCAAAGTATGATAACATTACTATTCAAATCATCTCTACTACGAGATCCAAAAGGTTGTAACAACGGAAAGGAAAGGTATTGTCCACCTACACAAAAGACTTGGTTCAATTGTTGGAAGGTAACGATGACTTTCCTTTTATTATCCATCTGTAATGTAAATACCAAACCTATTACAATAGTGCTTGGCCTTTTCCAATGTTTATTCACGATGTTGGAATTGAATTCTCCTTTTTTAGTAATTCTATATGATTGCAAAGTCTAAATAGATGTTGTAAATATTGGGTTATTATCCATTCACATGTATCCATTCCTCCCACATAATTAGTAGCACTTATTCCATTTTTTGGTCCTATTGATAGTCAGTCTAATTGATTTAATTATTTAATCATTTAATTGAATGTTTCATTTGTTAGATTATTTTATGTTATAAAATATATAATGAATATATATTTTTTCTTTTTTATTTCTTTTGTGTTGAGAGGTGCAATGTACAGTCCGGTATGAGGGGGATGTTTGATTTTGTCTATGCTCAATATGGATTTGATACATATTTAGTTAACAAGATAAATATTTAACTAAATATTTAGTTATTAATATAAATAATTTGTCTCCATGGAAACTTCTTTTTGGAGTCTAGAACTTGAGGAAATGTTTGCACCTCAAGGGATTTGATCCCTCTTAGTGCATGACAGATCCAAAGTTAGATGGATCTAGGTTGCTAATATTAAATTACTTTTGTCCCAATGAAGGTGCTTTTGAAGCATTAATATCTAGTTTTAAAATGATAGGCCCATCTACAACCCATTATTTTCACATTCCACAACCCCAAGGCACATTAATGGGACCTCGCCTCCCAATATGGGTGGTAGAGGCCCCTTATCATGTCTTATGCTTCATCATTTGTGTGAAGTTTGTTCACTCCACCATGTTCTTCCTCTTAGGTCATTGGTTGACATTCTTGTCGCTCCTTCGATGCCTCTTCCTGATGTTTCCTCCATTTTCTATGCATTTGGATTATTGTTTGATTACTCGAGTGTGGAACCCCTCGCCTACCCAATTAAATTTCCCTCCTCCCCTAGTGGCTTTCTCAAATGGAGAGGGACTAGCCTTGAACTCGTCACTAGCGCAACCTGCCTGCCATAATAGTATGGTAAATTTCTTACATAGCTAGCTCTTGCAGCTTCCCAACTAGCCCCATCTAAGTCTCTATGACATCCTGCTACCTATAG
Source organism: Pinus taeda (assembly GCA_000404065.3). Lineage (NCBI taxonomy): Eukaryota > Viridiplantae > Streptophyta > Pinopsida > Pinales > Pinaceae > Pinus > Pinus taeda. The sequence goes on along the minus strand of APFE031705220.1, from coordinate 15,490 downwards.
CTGCCATGACATGCCAATGAGTTCATTGTCGACATGGAGGTGGAATTCATGGTGCTTTGGGAGGCTCTAGAGTGAGACTTTGTGTCGAAACTTCATCCTATAGCTTCCATGAATACACATCTCTAGACATTCTAGAGGAAATTTGTCTTGTAGAAGAGAAAATTTGGCAAAAAAGACAAGACACTTTGGACTCAAAGTTCATAACTGACATAACCTCTTGGGTTCCTAACACAGACAACTCCAAATGTCTTCAAAACCATTATCTTAATAAAATGGGCTTGTACTAGCACATTGAGCTATTGTTGGGAAAGATTCTTATGGATATGAAACAAACTTAGGTCAACCTCATGCACAAACTAGATGAGCTCAAAGATCTCAAGTTGGATGTGGAAGGGAGGCTTTCCAGGCTTGAGATGGATCGTTGCCCAACTCTCCAATTCCACCTCCATTCAAGGTTTAAGAACAACCCATCAACCTTGACACCTCATTGTCTTCTTGATGCTCAAGTTCCATACATATCATAGTTTCATTTCTTACTTCTCTTGCTTTCCCATCTGGGTTATTAATTTCTTACTCTTAGAGTATATGTCTAGTTTCTTTTCCTTGCTACTTCTGACTCTACAACCTCTAAAGGCTACCTATTTTGGTTCTGGTTGCTAGTTCCCCCATGCTAAGGCAATGTTATATCTATGTCTTTTCAAGTTTTGGATTATCAATCAGCTTTAATTTTGGTTGCCATACTCTATATTCTGTTATATCCAGTATGGTTTCTAAGGTGGCAAGCCAAAGATAGCAAAAATGATAATTGATGTTTTCAATGTAAAATTAGCTAAAAATAGATGTATTTTCAAGTATTATGAAAATGACTAAGGTTAATTTAATTTACAACCATTATTATTTTAAGTTTGTTAAAAGTTTTAGTTATTTGAATTTTGATTGTGAAATTATTGAGTAGATTAAATCTATTTTAATTTCAAAACTATTAGTATGAAGAAGAATTGACTTTTAATTTAATAAACTGTTTTTTTTAATATAAAGAACAAAAATTCTCTGTAAATATTAAATATCTTTCATATTTTGTTAATGTATATATTATTTTTTTAACATTAATTCAAATAATATGATCTTAAAAATTATGGAAAATGTACTTATCAACCTTACTTGTATTTTAAAAATTATATATAGTTAATTTATAATTGTAAGTTAATATTATATATGTCTTTTTTTTTAATATTAGAATAATTATATTGATATCAAAAACATTAATATATATTGATGATTGTCACTACTAATTGGGAAACCAAAGCAATAATATAAGTATAATTTTTTTTATTGTTCATGTTGTTTTTAATTTGAAATTCCAATAACAAAAAGATTGTACAAAGTGTTTCACTAAAAAACAAAGATAAACTTAAAAACATAAAGAGACTATTGGAAATTAAACTTCGATTGCACAGTAGTGACTTGTTGATCTTCACTCTCCAGGGGTTTCCTCTGGGCTAAGCAAATGTGTCTCTCTATCAGAGTCTAATGTGGAAGACTCCATGTTTTTCAAAGTCTTAGTTAGCAATGTGACCTTTCTGTTTATTTTGTCCACTTTCTCCAGAAGCTCTACCATTCATATAATGATTTCTTGTTTTGTGTTTTCCCTATCTTGTAGGACTCTTCCCATTATAGTTTCTATATGCCAATATAAATTAATGGTGTGCATGTAATAGGACACTCTAGCAATGGTTGAGTTCCCAATTTATGGGAAATATCCTCTAATTTCTTGCTTCATGTGCATGTCAAGAATAAACCTCTGGGATAGCATGAATTGTTCTTCCATGTCACAGATTTCTCTTTGAATAGCTACATCTTCTATTGTTTCCTTGGCAGTTGATTAGGTATGAGTGCCATAAATGAAGGGAGGAAAAAATTTGGGAGGAGAGGAAGGACCAAATCAACCCCATCTGCTTCTACGAGGAAACCTAAATAATATGTGCGTAGCCATGATGAGGAGAAGGTTAACAAGGGGCTAGGAAAAAGGGGAGAGTAACATGGTAGGGAAATATTGAAGGGGGGAAGGGAGAAGAGGAGGGCAAGAGGGGAGCCAAGAAGCATAAAACAAGGAAGGGGAGAGAATTAATGAAACAAAATGGGGGAGGAATGATAGCGGAGGAGAAGGAAACAAGGATGCGAGGGGCAACCAACAAGTCAACGAAAGAGACAAGGGAAGAGACTAGAGAAGGAGCAAGAAAGCATAGCAGTGTAAGGGACCAAGAGAGAAAACTAAGTCATAAATAGACCCTGAAATACGATTGAACCCAAAGAGGGGAGAAAATAACCAAAAGCATATAAAACATGTGAAATAAGAAAACCACTTACGAGAGAATTCAAGATTGAAATAGAATTCTAAGGGGGCAAGACCAAGAAACTGAACTTGCAACTACTAGCTCCTTTGTGGGAGGGTGTCTGAGATGGAGAAAATATTGAAAAGTCAATACTGAAGATCATGATCAGCCCCCCTAGCCTCAATTGTTCCATGGATTATCTATGCTAACCCAAGAACTCCAATTTTACTTGTCTCCTACCATGGTTGGTTGTTTAAAAGCATGTAGAGGTGATATCTCCTTACTAGTTGATCTCCTTCTCGCCATCTTTCGACATTATTTGCCTGCTTCTGGCCATGACCTCCCATAATTTGCAACCACCTTCTTTCAACATTGTATGAAAACCAGTGGCAGTGTACATTCCCTAAACTCTGCACGAGCCAGCTCTGCATCTATGCAAAAACTAGTAACTTACCATGTACATGTCTCCTCATGTGGCAACGAATTATCCATGCAAGCTATCAAGTGGAAAGTATCTTACTTTCCCTTGTGTTTTCTACTTCTCTTGACATCTCGAGATCAAGTGAGGTGCCCCAACTATACAACCACTGTAGAATAATATTATATATGTGTGTCTGTTCTTTTATAATATTCATTTTTTAACATTACTTCATTTTATAATATTTATATAACATTAAAATAAAAAGTAAAACACAAAACAATTAATTAACCCGTAAAATTCACATTTATAGCTACTTTCTATTTTGCACTATTTTCACGCCTACACTAAGAAGAAATACATGACGTGGACATGGGTTAAGTTTTTCATTTTCCTTTCAAATAGTTCTAATATATTCAAATAATAATTTCATTTTCACAGGTAGGAAATATAACTTCCAAGTAACATTTATTATACTTGTGGAAAGGCAGGTTATATACTCAATTTATCGTTTAAAAACATTCACCTTTGTAACCTGTGAGAGTTATTATATACACTTTTTACTTTCTTATATGGGAACGAAGATGAGGTATGGTTTAATCCTTGTGTAGGAAATATAACTTCCAAGTAACATTTATTATACTTGTGGAAAGGCAGGTTATATACTCAATTTATCGTTTAAAAACATTCACCTTTGTAACCTGTGAGAGTTATTATATACACTTTTTACTTTCTTATATGGGAACGAAGATGAGGTATGGTTTAATCCTTGTGTGCTTCGACCGTTGTTTTTGCATAGATTTTTATTGGTGATTGTTTGTTTCCTCATGGAGGTATTTTTGGGGATTCTATCAGTGGTTTGTTTATCCCATTATTTTCCGAGGATTTTGTTGGGTTTGTCATGCTTTTGTCAGAGTTGTCTAGGGATATGATGGAAAGTAGAAGGAAATTATATTACAATACTATTAATGGGGTCCATTTTTTCCTAAATATCATTACAATACTCTTAATGGGTCCATTTCTTCCTCAAATATCATCGTGGTCTCTAGTGGGGTCTTTAGCTGTAGACTGGGGTGTTCACTGGGGTGTTGGTAGGGTTGGAATAGTATTGACTGGGGTGTTGGCAAGGTTGGAATTTCAAAACAGATTTACTCGTTAAATTTGACGGTTTTCACACCTCCCTCGCCCATTTTCACAACACCAAATTGATGTATGAGAACCCCCTTACTTGTGGCACAAGGCGATTTGAATTTTAAGTCTACGAAGGCATACATACTCTACCCCTCTGATTTTGAACCTGTGACCTCTTACGAGGAAACACATGCTCTTAATCATTAAGCCTACTCAAATTCTATTTGACAAGAAAACCATCATGTAACTGGCAATTTGCCCATCAAATTCGATCCCTCGTTATTGGTCTGGGTCCAAACGCAGACCTCGAGTTCAGTGGTCAAATTTGAAGGTCTACTCTTAATTTCATTTGGAAGGCCATATATTTATCTAACCCTTCAAGGAAGAAAAGTTATAAAAAAAGAATCACTTCTACTAAAAAGTATATAGTAAATAAACCCCTCAAAAAAATCCATAATGAAATAGTTTCAACTATTCTCAAATTCCATTAAAAAAGGTAAACATATGTTTCTTCTATTCATTCGATGATCTTCAAAAGTATTTGGACTTACATAATTGAAAATATAAATATGTTTTCCCAATAGAAATGGATTTCTAGTTTTCATTTATTTCCATACATCATAAGTAGCATTCCACTCTACCTCATTTAGAGCATGATGTGCACTTAGAGATAGAAACATTAACATATCTAGTGTCTCCAATGAAAGTCTTTATCTATCATCATTTTTTATCCTGTTTAATTTTCAGAAGCCTCTTTCACACACTGATGTGGTTGTTGGGATAACAAGAATAGCTTGCCATAATTGCATCAAATATGGAAAGTCTTCAAACCATTCATTTTCATCTCCACATAGGTCTCAAATCATACATATGATTTTTAGGTTATGATTTACAAATAGCACAAATAAATTCATTCATTTCATCCAAACATCTAGCAATATCCACAATAGATGATTCCCCAACACTAATTTTTTTCACATAAACATTTCAACTATATTTTTTTTGGACAACCCATATCATTCACTTCTTCATAATAATGTTGAGAAGTGAACAACTTAGCCACATTAAATGCATGTAAATCTATGAATCTCATGTCTAAATATTTAATCACCTTTACAGTAAAACATTTTCCCAAAAGAGTACAATCATATAGTAGCCCCAAATATTTTCATCTTTGAAAAAATTTTGAACCTCAATGGATGTAAATGTACCATAACTGTGCAGCTGTACTATCTGCAAATTCAAGCATTCCTCTTTATGCTTTAACTAAAAAAGAAGACATATGCACTGCATCTACACCAAAAATGCTTTCCAAAAATCGTTTACGAAGCATGCTAATAGAAACATCTAAAGTAGTTTCAATATATGTAATATCAACATGATCCTCTTCGAACTTTTGATTCAACTTATTTAATTTAAAAAGCATGTTTGCAAGTATATGGATGCAAATTTTCACTTGAAATATTGTTGCCAACTCATACTTTTTTTCTCCCCTAACTCCCAATCCTAACAAATAATGCATGAGTTTAACAAGTCTTTCCATGACCTTATTATCTCTCTCAATTTTCCATGTCTTTTAATTGATTTTCCAAGCCATGAATAGACTTTGTTTCAAATTTGTTAATATATTGAAACTCTGAAAAATGAGATGAAGCCTCATTTCTTGTTAATGATTCCCTTTGAGCTATGATATGGATAACTAATAAATCGGGACCATACGAAGCTTATGGGATAAACCTTCATGAATACCCCTCACGGAAGATGCACCATTTCAACAAAAACCAACAAAATTCATCAAATATAAATCCATTTATACTAAAAGAGTTCTCACTAGATCATACATACATTGAGCTATTCCATCCTTTATTTGAATTAAACATTGTTAAACATTGACCTCTTCCTCCATTCGTCAAATACGTAATATAAACAATCAATTGGTGTTCCATAATTTGATCAGCTCTTTCATCAACTGAAATTGAGTAAAATGACCTATGCAAAATCTTCTCTTTTAGGTTGTTCCAATACACCTCTTTAGAAACTTGAAGAAAATATTTTTTTGGCGTGGTATTTGTGTATGCAAAAATTTCATTGTTAGAAGCATGCGTGGAGTGCATTTATACCAATTCAAGTCACATATTGACTTATACATGTCTAAAGATAAATCATCTATAGCAACAAAATACATCTTTTCAATCATTGATATAATTTTCTCCTTCCTACTATTTACCATTAGTTCTACATGTTTAGTGATTGGAATATTGCTTTAATGGCTTTCTCCCTTCAAAATTTGTAAAACAAAAATTGTGCTTTTGATTTTGCATGGCCACTTATACCAATAACTTGAAGAGTGGTAGTTCCCTCTTTTGAAAATGGAGTCTTGCTTTTAAATTTAACACGGCAAGAACATGTTATCCTTTCATTACCATTAAATGTTTTAAAACATAAGCCCATGGAAACCTTGTATTCTATTTAGATTTGAATATTATTTTGTGTTTCTTTGATGGGTTTTCTATTTCAACAAGCTCTACATTATTTGATTCATCATATTCATGTAGATGAGCATCAACTTAATTTTGAATATTACATGGTTGATCAGAATGTTGTGTAAGACCAAATGATTCAACAATTGACAATTTCATTTTATCCTTCTTAGGATGACGAATAGGAGACATTTTTCAATATTTACACTATTAAATAAATAAATAAATAGAATAAGTAAATACATAAATTAAAAATCCTTTAGCAAGATTGAGATAGAAAAAATTCAACCTTAGCAACATGCCATAGGATTTGACTATAGATTTCTTGATAGGTTATTCATTGATTTGTTGAATTATGTTTTGTAACATTGAAGGAAACTTGTAGCTTTATGATAGAGAACAAACACTTCATGAAAAATGGTACTTGGACAAGAAATCTGTATGGATTTAAGCAACGAAGAAAAATAAGTAAGATTTTGAATGAGAGCGTTATAGTTGTGGAGTCCAATACCCTCAATATAAAATAGATATTCTTTTCATAATTGGTTGATTCATATAATTATGATAATAAAAATTTGCACCATTAACAATGTAGAAAACAACTCAACCACCCATGCCTAAAATGGAAGGATGGCAAGCAGTTGCATTCAGGGTATCTAGCCACAATGCTGATTTCCTGGTGTGTGGATTCTATGTTGCCCAGGATAAATTGTGTGACCACGAAGGCTATCATTACTTCAAGGAGTGTTGCATTAAAGAATCCATAGAATGAAAAAACCAAATGTTAGTGAAAATATAAGGAGGTTAATGAAAAATACCTTATAGTGTAGCATAGAGCGATAACTTTACTTCTGTGGATGATGGGTTGCAATTCAAATGAAAATGGAAAAAATGGATGCAGGGAAAGAGCACTCAAGGATAATCATGGAGGAGCAAGAGCACGTGCATAGTTGTTGAATGGTTATTCAATGTGCTCTGTCGCCCTATGTTAAGTGTAATATTACCATGACTGTTGCATGTCTTATTGTTGCAAGTTGCATCATGTTGATGTAAGTTAGGGATCTCAGGGAAACATCCCCAAATCATGACATAACTATTAAATTATATGAGGTCATTTGGACTTTGGCTGATCTCTTCTACGAAAGTATACTACTCAGAGTGATTTATGCACTAGTACAAACTCGAAATTATTGTAAACTTAAAAAAGTATTGACAGGCTATTAAAAATATTACCCTTCTTTTGAAATATAAAAATTTAATCTAACCTTGGTAATTGACGAGTGATTTTGATATTTTAAATTTTTTTCGAAGTGTAATTTTCTTTTATCCCTTCTAAGAAGGGTCAGGAGCCTAAAGAAGGGCTAGGAAGGGTTCAATTTTGAACACTGGTTACCAATGGTGTATGTACTAGAAGTATTTTGAGGGGGACTTTAGCTTGTCCCACTTTGCCTTTCGACACCGCGTGCAATAGCGCCATCATACTTATTACTCACTAAGACATTGTCTTTTTTTAAGATGAGGGGTAAGTCTCTCTTTAAAAGCGAAAGTTGTATATTAATCCAGAACACAATTTACATTATATACAAAGTCAAATGAGTACAATAGCTACAACAACAACGCATATATATATATGATAACACACTTCATCCCATGGGACGAAACAAATAACACACGTCATCCCATCCACGTGGGATAACGTCCTCATGCTTATTACTCAGTAAGACATTGTCTTACTTTTTAAATCGACATTATGATTATTATTTTTATACCTCCTAATATGCAGTTTATTATACATGTTGATAGGCGAGTTATATGGTAATCATTTATAGTCCAAAGATTTCATTTACAATTATTTTTGAAAATTTAAAAAAGATTTTATGAAGTTTCCTAAGGTTTGAAAAAAGAATTATGAAACTAAATATTTTGATTTTTGTTTTTTTGAAATTTGAATTTATATGAAATAACTAATTTCATAAAATTATAAATAGAATTTGACAAATAAAAATATGATCATACATCTAGTTTATGATATGTAGATTTGTAATAAAAAAATATTTAAGAAAAAATCAAAACAATAATATAAAAGACTCAAAAGTAAAAAGGTTATGATCCAATAATTCGAAGTACGAATTATCAACCATTGGTTTTTAAAGAATAGTATATAATACACGGCAAGAGCTAACCAGCCTGCCATAGGGCATTAAATGACTGGTTAGCTGCATGCCCTTTAACTTTATAACACATCCATTATTTTTCATTTATCTCGTTCTCGTTATCAGTTTTACCAAAGTACGATTTATCACCCATTAATTTTCAAAGAAAATTCCAATATTGTCCAATAAAAAATAATACTACTAAAATTAAATAAAAAATGTAATTATTCAAAAACAAAAATGACTCTATAAAAAGTTTATTATTGAAACCAAAAATTTATAAAAAAAAATAGAAAAAAATAAAAATCATTATGGAGAAATTAAAAAGATTTATGCATAACATAATATTATAATGAGATAAATTAAATTATATAGTTTTACAATGGAATAAATTAAATTAAATTTGTTGGTCCGTTTATTTTAGAATAATGTTTTTCAAATTTGATAATAATTATCAAAAATGTTATTTTCACAATATTTTAAAATATTCTTAATAGTATTCACAAATAAAAATTGGGATTTATTTCCTATATAATTATTCTCTTTTAATTAAATTGAACTATTATACAAATGTCATATGAACAAGTGTTATTGAAACCGGTCATGGTTTTCTAGACATGTGACATTGATACTAAGTATTGGCCAATGATATTATAAGAAAACCTATTTACATATTAAAAATATCCATGATAAAGTGGGGCTAAATCTCTATAGTTAACAATTTTATTACATTTTTAATGTATATATGGTTAATTATATATTAATTTTATTTATTAGCAATAATATAAAATAAGGTTATAATTTAGTTAATTATTATGATTTTTTAATTTTAACAATGTGAGATGTATTATGAAGTGAGCATTTTGATGCTTATCATGGATTGAAGCATATATACATTTATCATCCATTTAATTTATATGATTGTGCTAGTAACTATTTCAAAATAGTATTGTAATATTGCAAAGTCCTAGATTAAAGAACAATTTCAAACTATGTATTTAGGTCAATAATCATGCCTATGTTTTCATAATTTAAATTTAATTATTAATAATTATTAAGTGAATGGTAGGGATTTAACTTTCATAAAATATTTTATAATATTCTTAATAGTAGTCATATGTCAAAAAATTTGAAATTATTTTAAAAATAATTATGTATTTTTAATTAAATAATTACTTAAAAAATGCCATTGAAAAAATCTGTCATTTTCAACGATATAAATTAACTAATATTTTTAGACATATCATTTTGATAAAGTAAAAATAAACCATATAATTAAAAATACATTTACGAAAACTATTTAATTTTATTATAATTTATCCTAATTAATATTAAGAGAATATATTTAAAGTATAATACAAATATATTAAAAATATCAATTTTTAAGAGAGCATGTATTTAACGTCTCATCTTTGAGATTGGAGAGAAGTGCAAGAGTGAGACGGAGCGTGTATAAACGAGTAATTCAAAGGAAGACCGCCTCTCGATATTGAAAACGCGAAAGAGATGTATTCGTCCATGCCGCACCGGTCGGCCATTAAAAGCCGGTCTTTTCGTAAGGTATGGCATCTGCGCATCCTGTAGAGAGTAAACAATAGTGTACGGAGGCACTCTTTTTTGTAAAAACAAAAAATTATGCAAATATGTGAATGTATGTTCTTTTTATTAAAAAGAAAAAAAAAAAAAGTGTGTAAACTTTAAAATGAAATATTAAAATCTTTATACCATAATATATTGAAAGCTTTACACATTAATATAAGAATATGATCTAGTTTTCAATTATAGAAAATTAAAATTGTAAAGGAAAGTTTTCTTTAAAACAATAAGTGAAGTGATCCTATCTAGCAATCAACTTTGTAACAACAACAGTTTGAAGTGTTTACTTAATTTTTTTTGGTTTAATATATATATAACAAATCCTCTTTTCTCATTTTAGAATGTGTTTACCTAAATGCAGTGCATAATTTATGGAAAGAGATATGGCCATAACCAAATTTCTCATATAAGTGTACTTGATTATGAGAAACATTTCACTCCACTCCATTTTGATGCATGCATGGAAATAATTTACGGGATCATTATTATTTAATTGTTGAATGTAGTTTTATATTTTAACCAGTGCACTTCTATGTATGTATGAAAATAATTTCCGGGGCCATTATTATTTAATTGTTGAATGTAGCTTTATATTTTAACCAATGCACACTCAATCCACTTTTCCCTCCCAAAATTACAACATCAAAATATCTAAAACTTCATCCCTTACCCTCACTCAAAAAAAAATCCATTCACAAAGCCCATGATTGGTGACAAGAATGAGGAGCATAAAATTACAACCTCAAAATATCTAAAACTTCATCCCTTACCCTCACCCAAAAAAAATCCATTCACAAAGCCCATGTTTGGTGACAAGAATGAGGAGGATCCTGACAAATGAACACATCTATGAACGTTTGGTGACTACAATGAAAAGGATCCAATATGTGTAAATGATTTTATTTACATATTTAAGAAAGGATGAAAGAGAAGCAAGTAGCCATTGTTGTGGTCCCGACAACATTGCAATGAACACCGTCTTATATCAAAAACCACAAGTAATGCAATTGTTTTTAATTGTTTTCTATTCTTCATTTATGAAAATAATATACTTTCATTAAAAGAGTATAGGATAATTTGGAAGGTTAAAAGTTGTAGTAGCACAATAGGTTAATAATAAGAGTTGTTTTCTCAATATGAGAGAGAGCATAGGGTCTTCCATGACATAGACCTTCCAATTTATAAGCATATAAATGGAAATTTGGTTTTCCTCCACAACTACAAAGTGAACCTCATGATTATGAAATTGAACTCGAACTCTAGTCTCTAAAAGTGATGATGTCGATCATGCTCCCCTTGAATGCACACATTTTTATTTATGTTTCTCCCATCCATTTTTTGACCATGAACACAATAGTGAACACAACATCAGTTTTAATAGTAAACTTATTTAATATCTTTTATACCATACCCTAAAATTTCATTCTCAAAGAAATGAGTCCTTCGAATGTTGAAAATAAGCAACAATTTATAATTTTGTCTTTTGAAAAAAAGCCACCAAAAAAGTGTAAGTATTAATCAAAATCATGTTTTTGTACTCATTTTTTAAGCTAAATCTTTTAATAAAAATTTGTGAATGTATAGAAATTTTACCTAATATGTTTCCAAATTGTTTATAGAAATTAATGCAAAATGAGAAACCAAAACAAACAAAAGACTACCATGAGCCTTGAGGTACAAAACCCTAAAAACAATATCATATTTTATGGTAAAGATTTAATCTAGTGTGAAGTATATAACATGAACATGAATATTATTTGGGTGACATAAATTCCCTTACATTGAGTTCCTAGCTTTAAGAGGAGAAGAAATGAATTCAAAAGCTCCATGTACCTTCACTTGTTGAAAAAACAAACCCCGAAGTTCAAGGGTTAGCGTTGCCTTGTGATATGAGTTATAAGTATTTCAAAAGTGAATTATTTAAATGTTGGGTTTAATGGTGCTTTATCACTTGTCACATGTATTGAAATTTCAAAATTTCTTATGTAAATATGCTTGCTCATATGGTCAAAAGGATAAGAAAGGGGATCACACAATTAAAGGAGGGCCTTTATTTTTTAAAAAGAGGGGCTTCCAGTGCCATTTCATTATAAAGGTTATCGTCTAAAGCCTACACATAGGAAATGTAACATATAGCATGTATGATAGTGACGATCGGAATGATGGACATATCATGGCCAACATAACACTTTGGGTGGTGCTGTGTCCTTACATAAACCAAGGATTTCAAGGGGCATGGTTTCTTAAGTAGAAAGATAAATTTTTTGTGGAATTGCCACATGACTAAGTGTGTAAAATTCACATTAAGAAATATGTTGACATGAATGTGACGGCTAGAGAAAGGGAATTATTTTTTGTGCTAAAATGATATTGTGAAAATTTGTAATTCTATGATGAACAAAAGCTATGAATTGCGCACAAAGATAAAGTAAGCCTAAACATTTGGTTTAAAAAACATTAAGATAATTTTTCTTTTTATCAAAATCCCAATAATAGAAAGGTCCCTTTTTTATAGTTGGAATAAAAACAAAATAAATATTAAGAAACATGGTCAAATTATCTCATAATAATTTAATAGCCATGAATTTAATAGGCAATAAATATGAAGTACATTTCCAATAATTAATTAAGTACAATCATTTAAGTTGTATTGATTAAATATGATTCATAACTTAAACTTGACATCATATTTATTTTGAATATAGCAATATTAGTTAAGCACATCATATTTATTTTTGAATATAACAATATTAGTTATACACACTTATAACTTTTGATGAAAAAAAAATAAGGTACCACTTGCATGAGTGGTAATGTCACATAATACATAATACATAACAATATTGGGTTAGAACAACTCATACATAATTATTACTAACTAAATTCTATTTTTAATAATATGAAATAATTTATGATTTGTAAACTTCTAATTAGTTAAAAATAAAATTCAGTTTAAAAACATAAAATACTTTAAAGAAAAGAGTTATGATTTTACTAAAATACAATTTATCAACCATTAGTTTAAAAAAAAAATCTATTATTGCCCAAAAATAATTAAAAAAAAATCAAAAGTTAATTACTAAAAAACAATAATAACTTTATAAAAAACAATTATTAAAAAAATCTTATAAAATAAGATTATGTTAGAGAAAAATAACGTTATAAAAATCTAATTATTTTACAAAAACAATCTTAGTTAATTATGTTTAAAAGAACTATTAGAAGGAAATTAAAAATACTTATACTCTATGTGGTATTACAATAATGGAATGAGGTAAATTAAATTTAATTGTTCAGTATAGGTGTTTATTTTTAAATAAAGTTTCTTAAATTATAATTTAATCATTAAAGATTTAAATTCCATAAAATATTTTTAGTTGTATTTACAAATTAAAGGTTGACATTTACTTTCAATATAATTATTCTCTTTTAATTAAATTGATTAATTAAAAAGATGTCGTATGAACAAGTGTCATATGAAATGAGTTATGGTTTTTTAGGCATGTGGTATTGATATTGATGGTATTGTAATAAAACATATTTATAGATTAAAAATCTCCATGGTAAAGTGGGGTTGAAACTCCATGGTCTGTAATCTTATTATATTTTTTTAATGTAAATATGTTTAATTATATAATAATTCTTTTAAAAATTACAATAATAACAATAATTTAAAATAAAGTTATAATTTAGTCAATTTTTATGATGTTTTAATTTTAGCAATGTGAGATGTATTATGAAGTGAGTATTTAGATGCTTATCAAGGATTGATTCCTATAGACATTTATCAACCATTTTATTTATATGATTTCTATAGTAAATATTTAGTAGCACAATTAGGTGATGATTTAGTAGTCCTAAGGTTAAGAGATTAGGGTTCTATATCTCCTCTTTTTTCTTGCTTTATAGGTAGAGGATCTTTTAGTCCTTGTTCTTAGTGTTCATTAGTCAATTCACTCATGTATCCTAGGCACAAAATGTGTAGTAGGTGGTGGAGGAAATGTAGGATATAAAAGGGGTTGTCCTTTTTCCTATGACTTTGTTGCTACCTTCTTTGATGTTGTTCCTGTTGAAGGAAGGAAATTTTAATGCTGGAAAGAAAAGAGGTCGGGGACCGACCTTATCACTCTGATTCTGAGTTAGTGAGGGGGGATATGAAAATGGTTCCTAATCCTAGCATACTCAGGAAGAGAAGGCTTCATTTTATGAATCCGTTAGCTTTACACCAACAAATGGCTACCATATTGCGTCTAATTTTTAAAGAAAAATAAGTGGAGACCTATAATATATTCTCCTCATTGGAGGATATCAAATGTGTGCTTCCTAATTGAAGGTTCTACTTGGATAATGTGGAGAACACTTCTTTGTGAGTGAATCTACATATGGTGACCTCAAATATCCTCCGATTGATAGTGTATGAGATCCTACTTTAATTTCTTATGATTAAGACTAGAGATGGTGGTTTTCATGATTTTTTGTTATAAATTTTGGCATGCATCCATCAGGTATATATTTTCTATGATGGTGCTCATCGGGTTTTGGCTATGAAGCACAATGCTATAGAATATTTTGCTTGTTGGAAATTTGGTGCATTATAGGAAATTGTCTAGTCCCTTGCTACTCTTCTTATGCAAATTTTAGTGGCGCAATTTCCATTTTGTTGTTGTGTACTTTGGAGGGACTTTTTTTATGGGCATTCTATTTCTAGTTTAGAGATTAGTGGTTATGGACCTGATTGTTATCTTAGTGACATTGTTACAGTGATTTTCTATGGGGTGTTATCCTACTCTATTTTTTTGTGGACAAATTTGTGTTTTGATGAACCAGTGACCTATCGCAAGGAGTGCCTTAACAGTGCACCCATCGTCAAACCAAAGCCCAAGAGGCGACTTTAAATAATTGTGATATGTATAATAAAATATATTAATAATTACTTATATAAAATTAATTTCGTAAAGTATATATATATATATATATATAATATATAGTATATATATAATATATATATATATAATATATACGTATATATATATTATAATATTAACTTACGACAAAATTAAGCTTTTTTCATAGGAATTCACTAAAATCCGCAATACAATTTCAAGATTTTTGTTGTTGTTAAAAAGACATTTTTTAACGCAGAAATAGGTTAAAACTCTTACTTAGATTTTGATTAGAATTAATCAGAAAAATAGTCCTAAAAAAGGTCATTTCGCTCATAAATTAAACTAAATGCAAATATGATCCAATTCCTACCATAATCAGAAAATGTATTAGATATAGCAAATTATTTTACAATCAATTACATTTCCTCCTCCTTTATGCAATTTCAAATCATTTTAAATATATTTAAAAATGAAAATATAAAGTTTGTCAGAA
>APFE031705219.1:0-14216 GCA_000404065.3 Pinus taeda | reverse complement strand
TCATATCTTTTCCTGTGTGAGAGGTTAAGAATGATTGTTTTTTATTTCATTTCATCTCATGTGGTTTTGATTATTCATTTCATAGGATCCTGATATGATAATGCACACATGATCCCTTAGAGTAGATTTCATTTCATGCAATTTCAATTATGGCAAGTGTGGTAGATTAAGATTTCCTTCTTGCAAGTGTGGTAGATTAAGATTTCAAATCCTACAAGTGTGATGGATTAAGATTTCAATTCCATGTGATGTACTATAATTGTACTATAATTTCTTTTGAATTGATTGTTGAATTTGAATAGGTGAATTTGGTCTGTCGTTATTTGGTTTCGTATTTATATTGATCTAAATTGAAAGTTAATTTCTAGCATATATAGGGCACGCATGGTTCAAAAGTTTTACGAAACTCCCGGGGTGACAATTAGATGATAGGTAATTAATTTGCGTCAACACAACTACAAAGCTTTCCATGTTATAGGCCGCGGAGATTGGAATTAAGAAGATGAAAACATGAAAGACAAAGGACTTGGTTGATCTACAAGCATAGTATCTAAAATGGGGAATGAACACTCTTGCACCACACATCATGGAAATATTCAATAACATCATTCAACAAGGTCTCCCAAGGGAATGGACAACTAGACTAGCAATACCCCTTTTTAAAACTGGAGGCATTAATAATCCTTCCAATTATAGAACCATTATGATCAATCCTTTGTTTGCAAATCTTTTCGGTAACATGGTAGAAAATAGAATCTGTAAGTGGGCAGAAGTAAAAGAAAAGAGGGCAGAAGGACAAGCAAGTTTTAGGCCGAAGCATTCTATAGTGGATCATGGTATCACATTGAGACACATTATTGAAAAGGTTTAGGGGGACAAAGAAGAAGTATTCTACTTCTTTGTGGACTTCAAAAAGGCATTTCACACAGTCCCTAGAGATAAGTTGTGTTGTAGAATGGAAGAGCTTGAAATTCATTCACATTATAGATCCCTTGTCCATAGAATTTATGAAGAGGTGAAAGTCAAAATTAGAGCCTCAATGGGTATTTCAGAAAGCTTTAGAAGTGACATTGGAGTCAAGAAAGGTAGCACTGTATCCCCTGTTCTTTTTGGTTTATGTATTGATAAACTTGAAGAGTGGCTAAATCTGCAAGGTGGAGATGGTGTTCGGTTGGGGGCTTTTGTGATAAAACTTCTTTTAGCTGAAGATCTTGTTTTGATTTCTAAATTGGCCCATGGATTGTAGATGCACTTATATGCCCTTGAGCATTTTTATAGAGGAGTGGGGATGCAAGTCAATATTAGCAAGACCAAAATAATGATTTTCTCTAACAAAAGGAAGCAGAGCCAATGTACATTCTTCTTTCAAGGAAACATTCTTGAAGAAGCAAATGAGTACAAGTACCTCGGGATTGATTTCAAAAAAAAAATTAATTGGGAGGACCACAGAAAGAAGAGAATTTCAGGAGGGTGGAAAGCATTATATTCTCTTCAAAACAGTTAAAGTGATTTTCTGACTTCTAGTTTGCCCAGTGATGCTATATGGATGTGAATTGTAGGTTGGCAACACTCCCGTCTTAAAATGGAAACAAATTGAGAAAATAAAAAGTGCTCGATCATGAGCAAGTTAAAAATAAAAAGTTCGGTACCTTATGAGATAATGTTGAGTGAAACAGGAGTAACTCCCATCGAAGCAATTGCCACGGTGCAATTCAAAATATATCTTAAAAGAATTGAGCAAATGGGAGTAGGTAGATGGCTTAATGTTATTTTCAATGAAGGAATGAGTGAAAGAAAGAAAACATGGATGAAGCAAAACCACACATGGATGCAAAAATTGAATATCTACCTCAATGTCTGTCCCACAAATAGAAAGGAGCTAAATAATTTCGTTATGGAAAAGTTTCGTAAACGGGTATGGGGAAAAGAGTTGGGTAGAAAGAAGAAGTACTACATTGAGGAATTCAACCCTATGTGTAATCTCCAACAAAAGGAGTACATTAGAGCTAGCATTCCGTGGAGGGAAAAGGTTCTTATTTCTCAATTAATAGCCAACTCACATAAAATTCAGTGTGAAATAGGATGGTGGAAAAGACCTAAAGAAGCTTGGGAAGAACAGGTGTGTATATTTTTCACGTCTGGGGCAGTGGAAGTGGAAAAGAATTTCACTTTGGAATTTGATGCATTCAAAGACATCAAAGAAAGTTATGGGAATACGTTAGCATCGGTTTCTTGGCATTGTCCTTTCAGCAAGGGGATTATTGGAAGGTTGGGCCGACTCATCGTCAGTTTGAATAAGAAAATGATTGAATTGCAAAAAGCGAAGAATTGGGAACTAATGGTCCCATAGACTATTTTTAGTCTCATGGATGTTAAAATATCATTTCATTTCATTTCATATACTGCCAACGCATTAATGTATCAATGTCACAATATATATTGGTAGTTGAGGCCTTGGATCCAAGGTCACGAGGAAGGATATCAGAAGTTGAGCAGTATGTTGAAGTGACAACCTTCCTCTACGTAAGGTTGCTTGTGGCTACACGTGACATAAATGTGTAGAGTATGCCAAATGGACACACACGTCCCAAAGGGTATTGTATGAGAGACATCTCTCCTACGGTGATAGAGAGTCTATTAGCAGAGCAGTTCCTCATGGAATGCAAGGAAAATCGAGTCGTCAACTCCATCACATGATACAAAAATGTTGTGGAATTCCATTAATGCTAACCTTGGTAGCACAGGAGCTCTCTTGTGCCAAAGAGAAAGAAAACTTTAGTGATGTGAAAGAAGTAGACAAATTGGAGAGTAAATAGTTTGGTAAAAGCTAGAGTCTTACATCTTCTCTTTTCACAAGTTTCCTAGGGAGTGCAAGGATCCATTCCTCAAAATTTTTTCATTTTTCGTAGGTTGGGAGTGGGACATGGTAGCGGATATCGTGGGAAGGACTGTTATGGATAGGCTACAAGGTAGAGCACTTGTGACCAAAGGGACAAATGGGATAGTCATTGTCGTACATGTACATGATGTCGTTATGGAAATCAACAGAAGGAGAACAGAGGGGGTGAAATTCAACTTCACTATAGTAAGGGAATTTCTGTACTTTTTGGGAAATGAGGATGAAATGCTATCAAATGTAAGATCTTGATCCACTTATGCTTTATACCATGTCTATGTTATGACTAAGCATGATGTAATCGAAGGGAGGGAATTTGTTTTCACTGACTAGAAATAGTGGTATCATGTGTATCAACAGTGCTTTGTGCACTTAAAATAATGATTCATTGAAACAATAAGTTATTGGATTATATTTCACTGACCATTCTTGCATTTGGAGACATAAAACCAAACTTAGTATGCGAACATTTAAAAGCTTGTTTTTTCTTAAAGGACGCAGTTCCAATTCTACATCAACCTTTCGCAGATGAAACGATTGAGATATTTGATTTATAAACCTACCAAGGATTTGAATCAACTGAACAACGAAAATATACTTCAAATATTTTGTCCGTGTTTCTTCATTGTGCTTTTTTTAATTTATTTTCAAAAGAGAACATTAATGATTTGAATAGGATTTTCACATATCATTTGATTAATTTGCAGATGCCTTCAAACCTTAGGTACATGGAGATAATGGAAAATTATCAAGCAGCTAATGGGTTGTTAATTTGCAGATATAATAATTATCAAGCATTAATGAGATGATGAAAACCTGACTTATTTAGAATGACAAAAGACACAAAACCTTTAAACATAATCCAATGCGTCCTTGATCTCCTCTTTGAAATGGCGATCGATCCCTAGCCTCTCAAAAATATAAAAAACTCACAAGCGTTCAAATAGATCAAGCGAATATTGAAAAGGCAGTGCAATAACAAATTCTCCATTTAACAGTTTTTACAAATTATATATATAAAAAAGGGCGTTCCTGAAATCATACTTTCATCTTGATTCCATGGTTTTTGAATTTCTTCAAGATGAAATTCAAGAACTCCAAACATTTTTTGTTCCCTGTACGCATGAAAAGAGCCGCAATAGATGCCGACGAGCTCAACAATGATCCATCCTTGGATTGAAGTTTGATTATTTTTTCCCAATCTATTGTTTCTTGCAGGCCTCCCAAAGAATACAGTAATGTTGCTGAAAAGGCATAGGGAAGATTAGTAGGAAGCTTGGTCCAAAGTATTATACAAAACCTACAGGTTACCAATAGGGGATGATGCAAAAATTGTAGGTTAGCATGGACATCTCCTTATTGCTCCTACCAAAACTTCTTGTTAGAGTTCAGAAATAATATGGAAATTTTCATCTTGACATGCATGAAACACCACAACATGTTGCAACAATTCCTTATAAACATCTCCGTTGATAGCACATATCTCTTCACATGCTCCTCTTTTGGTCAAAACTTCTCATTGATGAGATATTTAGTCTCAACTCCCTACAATTGTAGCCTCTAGACTAGAATTATGTTCCAAGGTCTCAACTATGATGGGATATCCTATAATGGCCATCCCATTTAATCTACTCATCAAATAAAATAAAAGAACATGCTCACCTTGATAACTTGCTTGTGCATCAATGTCCACATCAAATAATGGTGTCACTATTGAAGCATCATCTGCTGCCTAGGAAAACTTTGCGATTTCTAATGGATTAGGTTGTCTAAATTGGATTTTTTGTATAGACTTTGGAACTTTTCATGCCACCCGTGAAAAAATGTCAAAATGAAATCCTTTTGTAGGCTTTTTCGTGAGTGCCTATATTACGTTTTTCTTCCCTATCCATTGATTTTCCTATCTATTTCTATTCCATGATGATAGGAACACAACACATGAATTTTCATTCAGAGGGATATCAAGTTTTGTTTCTAGACTATGTTGATCTTCTAATATTTCTTGGTTTTGTATATCTCAAACCTTTCCCTTTTTTCTTAGTAGTGAAGTCCCAAATCTCTGTTTCCTTTCCTCAACATAGGTTGTAATATTTCTTTGGTTAAAACGATCTCTTATACAAGCATCTAAACCAGAACTATACATTAATTTCCTTTCAATTCTTTTGATTCTTTAGGTTTGTTAAATAGCTTCCAATAATTTTCTTGCTCCCAAATTCCTTATTCACTTTAAGCTTGAAGATGTCTTCAGATGATAACATATGATAAGATAGGTGCACTACTTGTAACATCCATATCAACTAAATTCTTTTCATTTGTATTCTCATAGTTTTCTTGTATTATGATTTCCTTTCAATTACCAATTAAAGAGACCCTCACCAGTGATGCTAGCTATACCTTGTTCAACAAACTCAAGTTTAGACAACTACCCAGGAAACTCACCAATATCAAGTCTATTCATGTTAATAAAAATCCCCTTAACTCTATTCATATTTCAATATTTAAAAGGGCAAATCATGTAATTAAGATATACTAGTAATTAGCATCATTATATAAACAAATAACTAAATATTTCATAATCATTGAAATAAGAATTAAATATTGAAATAAAAAATATGAAATAACTATTTGAAATTTGAATAATGAATAAAAATATATGTAATAATATTTCTTAGATAAAAAGTTTATTAATAAATAATTAAGGTTTAGTAAATAATTAAGTTTTAGTGGTTAATTCAATTTTCATATTAATAATTCAACATTATATGAATATGAATATTAAATAATATTTTTAATATATATTTTGTATACTTTAATGTAATATGTATATTATGATTTTCTTCTAGTATTTTTATTAAGAAAAACAAAATTACAATGTAACAAATTGAATTTTATTATTTTTATTACTTTTAACTTTCTAAATCCGACCTTATATTATTCTTAACCGATATATAAATGTTTTTTATCAACCAATCATTTACTTATTATAAACTAAACATATTTTTACATTACACCTACAAGTCACCCCTATAAGACCTAATTTAAAGTTCCCAACATTAATTAAATAAATCATATGATAAGTGAAATTACCAAATAATTGGGAAAAAATGTATGGATTGCACATTCTTTGAATTTATTACCATTATAATTGATTATCATTAGGAGTGTGTATTATTTAAATGAATACCCTACTTACTCATTAGTTTTAACTCTAAAATAAAATCTTCCTGGGTGCATTGTATTATGTCTTAATTGGTTATTATTAGGAGCGTGTATTATTTAAATGAATACCTTACTCGTTTATTCTAATTTAAAAATAGAATCTTCCTTGTTATATTTGGAAATTGTTGTGAGCATTGTATTATTATTATATTTAATTTTAATTTTTATGAGTGATATGATAACTTTGTGAGGTTATGATTTTGATTTTTAAACTAAAACATATAAATTCCATATATAAAAGCAAACAAAAATCCCAATATATCTATATATATAAAATCTGAGGTGACAATTCAATTGGTGATTAAAGTAATCTGGAATATGTGAACAGAAAAATGCAAAGTTCAAAACCCCTGGTTATGACCAAGCTTAAGAAGATGGTGACAGATTGGAAATCATCAAAAAAATATTAGTTATTACTACAGGTTGGGGAGTTCTTCTGAAATAACAAAAAAAAATTATATATACTTTTTAAATACAATAAGAATTATTCCCAATTTCTTTTATCTTTATTTGTTTTATAAAATCCAAAATTAATATTACAAATGAATATTACAACGTTAGAAAAAGAAATTACAAAGAATAACAATCAATAATAAATAATTCATGATTAAAAAGAAAAACGATCCAAACATTTCATTTCACTTGTCCCTTACAACTAAAGCAATTTACCAAGGCTCATTTTATATTTACAATAAGAAACTCCATAAGTAACCTCTTAAAAGAAAGGAAATGTAGTCACACTTATTAGAAAATCCACATATAACCAAAATGACATCACAATGCATTCAACTTTGCACTTACGCGTCACATCAATGAATATGCTTCCACTAAATTTGAGTGCACTAGATCTCTTAACAAATGAAAACGAACCACTAAATATACTACTTATTGATGAATTGTCATTGATAAGGTTTTCAATATTATATAACATGGACAAAAGGCTTAGATAAATTCTACACGCTTCAACAACACCTTTCAAAAATGTCAAAATCATATTTTGTGGTGGCTCTATCAAGCATAACCTATCTACGATTCTTGGAGTTTTGAAAAGCCATATTTTTCCTATGAAATGATGTCCTATAGCTTTTGGAGAGATATCATGAAATGTTTCAAGCTCAAACAAGTCATGAGGTAAGAGAACAATGTCTTCATATCTAGTTTTAATAGAGTTAGGACATGTTCTCAAACACGAGATGATGTTAACTATATTCAAAGGATCTTATCTCGAAACATTTGGTGAACAATCTCTTTACCCATCTATGTGGGTCCAAGTCTATGGAACCATGTTGTATCCAGACCATTAGTGATGTTTATGAAATAGTCGCGTCTGGTATAATAGTAGCAGCCATTTTTTCAAAGATACAGATTCTCCAGGAATTCTCATTAATGTTAAAAAAACATGATGTTAACTATTTTAATAAACGCTACTACAAATGTTCAACAAATGATCCAATTTGTAGTTTTCCCATAGGAACAAACATCTTGAAGAACATAAAGATAAAATGTTGGCGCTCATCCAATCATAAGCATATACATTAAAATCACTGGAGGACCTTTTCTGGATCTGAAACGGTAGCGGAAAGGGGCTGAGTTATTCCCAGTGAGGCAATGCAGAGGAATGCACAGTTGCTTCAGAGGAGAGGAGTGTCGGATAAACGATTTACTTAGTAGAGATAGGCATAACCAATTCATCAGAGGTGGTTCAGATGTTAGACGTCATAGGGTTTGTGCAGAGCAGCATAGAGGCTGACGCACAAGGTCTAAGAGGACAAGTTTATGAAGAGAAGTTGTGTCGGGATTACTTGTGGAGGAAGGGTAATTCCCTCATATATTTTTTCCCATATTTTTTTGTTGTTTGGATTACAACTTGAGCTTCCACAGTTTGTGCTCAAAATTTCACTACTGCATTGATTTTCCCAAGTTGGGTTTTTCTGGGGACATTTGTCCAAAAATAACGGTGTCCTTTTTATTGTGTGTATGTGCTAGTATTTTCTCAGTTTCCAACACTATTATTTCCGCAATTTTATTTGTGAAGGTTGCAGTGTGATTTATATAATTTCTTTCGTTGTAAATATATCTTTAAATTAATTAACAATTAGAAGAATAATTTGGAGTTGCTACAATAGGATTTCAGTTTCAAAATTTTCACATGGTATCATGTTATGTCCCTATAATACTAGTGATTCCCCCGTTACTGTTGTCATTGTAGCCCTTATTGTTATTGTTGTTCCAAACAATTGCCACGCATCCTTCCTGTGCGGGCGTATTTCAGATATTCTAAGAATAAGATTTCCTGGAAGCCTTTTCAGGCATCCAATCCTTGAAAGACGCTCGGAAAGGAACCGAAACGAGGGAGTAGGGATATACAGAGTAACCCAGCTTCCCGCCCTGAAAAAGTTCTGGGGAGAAGGGTCCCAAACGGGGAAAAACAACGTTAATGAAAAAGAAAGAAAGCCCTCAGGCGGAGGGTAATCCTGCTGTGCCGCAATCAGGAGGCTGATTCCGAACGTGGCGGAGCACAAACTCCTGCTGGGTTCCTGGCAAAAGCCATCATGGGAAAAGCCGAGCAGGTGAAGGACGCCGGAGCTGAAGACTGCCCCTCCACCGGCAGAGAAATGCTCAGAAGATGAGCTACGCAGAAAACAGAAAGCGGGCCAACCAACCTCAAGGTCCAGACATGGGAGAGGAAGCGCCGCGGGGGGCAGCGGACCCTAGCTGCAACGAGCTGAGAGGAAACAGACCTATTGAAAACCCTTGTTGCCGCCATTCTTTCAGTCGTGGAAGTCGGGAAAAAAAAATCGAGTTTTCTTGGAGTTAATTGAGCAAGCGTAGCCTAATTAGTTGCTTGAAACGAAGACACATCATGAACTTGTTAATTATGAATTTTTTTTGTATGTACCTAGATAATTTGATCACTTCTCTTTGAACACACTTACGTTTTCTTTCCATATTAGTGCCATGTTTGTTTTCAAGTTCTATGACAATCGAAGAAATGAAGGAGGCCAATTTGTGCACGATTGGTTTTCTAAGACCAATTTCAAGAAACATGAACCAATTGAATCCATTTCTATCATCCACAAATTCCATCATTTTTCCTCTCCAAACTCACAAGCTATTCAAGCACTTTCACTAAGCATCGTCATAACCATTTTCCTTGCAAGTGTTGCATGTTTTCCATTTATACTTTCCATAATTTCCATTCATTAACCGATTAATAGAGACATTGAACTTACTTACATGCTGATTTTTCCTTTTGCTTTTTGTTGACTTGTTTACCCTCTTGTCATTTTCCTTTTCGTTAAATAAATATTTCTTGACGCAAATTTTCATCTATAGACCTTCCAAAATCATCATTTCATACTCGCGTTAGATGATGGGGGATTCATAATGCCTCCCTTCTAACAAGGTTTGGCCTATCGACATCAACACATTATCTAGCTTCAGGGATAGAGTCCTTATTAATATCTTGAGGCTTGTATGAATAATGAAAAGTTCTCTCACCAACAATCATGAGAATACATCAATGTTCCTCGATCGTTGGATCTTGGAAGTGGCTCGACATCAGCTAATCTATTCGCACTTTGCAAGATGTACTTAGGTACCTTGGAAGTCGTTGACATTAATGACGCGTTTTCCTCGCATTGGTTAACGAAATTCATTAATGGCGGATAAACTAGTGACTTCTCTTCATGCTCGACAACAACACATTTATTTTCATGATTAGAATTGTACGATCGGGTTTTGTAGCAAGTGAAGACTATATCATTTTAGGGTTTCGCAGCAGATACAACAGATTTAGCAACAGAAATAAAGAATCCACTTTCACCACCTCATCCATCTTTTATGCAACTAAGAAGTGGATGAAATTCTACATTCTATTCCATGATACAACAAAAGCTACATCTTCTCTACATATGCACAGTTTTTCCACTTCCTAGGTAAGTAAAGGTATGTTATTTTCTAGATTTTAATCATAGAACTCCTTGAATACTGAAATTATAATTTTTGGAAAATACTTCACCATATTTCCTTACTCATTTGAAAAAAAAATATCGTAAATGCCTTTAGTTGGGGGGTGGGGGGGGAGGGACATCCATTTATTATCACATCTATATCACTTCGTTTCATCCTAGCATACTTGTCCTAATCAATTATGATTGCATTATGGTTCAAAGTTTATGTGATTTGCAAATAAATGCCTAAATGATGAGCATATTATATAGATGATTTAAAGATGCATTCTTAAATATGTTCAGTGAATCTCGCTGTGCCAAAAGGAAACAAGGTATTGGTACACAAGAGGAAATACCAATTAGGATTTGGTTGTCACACAAGCACCAACCAAACATGTTGCAATTCAATGTATGATAAGGAATACTTTGCAAAAAGAAATGAAATTGTCAAATGCAAAGTTTAAGGACGATTGATAGAAGCCAAACTCATTCAAAAGTAAATCATGATTAAGAAATGCAGTAGATTGCATGAGGACATGCAATAACGCCAATTTGGGGTATGTAGAGTCTCCAAAATGTCTTCAAAATATCATCCACTTTCACCTTTATTGCCACCATTCAACTCACATGTCGCAACTCCATAGCATATAATATTTCATTAGCCTCCATTTTCATGATTACATGGGATTACCTTTGTGTTTTCCAAAAGCTAATGATTTCTAGTATTTTAAGTGAATTTATTGTTGAAACTTAAAAAAATGACATATACCTTCTAATACTTAAAAGTGGCTTCAGTTTCATGACATGTGTAGGTCATTTGGAAGCTTCCAAGGTACCCTTATGTGGCCTACAATGTTCAAATTCGAATCCCCTTCAAGATATGGAAGAATATTTGTATAAAGGTCAAAGAGGATATGTGTCTCATCATTACCTATTTGAGTTGTAAATCTATGAGATTTTATAGGGATCTAGGGATAGAATAATGGACCTCCATTAATGAGGTAGTTTCTTATGTTTTTGTATAAATAGGAGAGCCTCCTCCTTTCAAAGGCATGTGTAAAATTGGAGATACTCGGGTGTTCAAGTTAAGATTACTCATGTTTGAATGGAATTTAGATTTAGCACCATGATCACGAGTGATGTTCACCTCTTTCTGGTAATGCTTGCATTGGGAGCCTCTCAACTCGCCATCTCTCATGCTTTTGGATTGGCCACCTATAATGTGCGAGATTTATTGTTTTTCATAGATTAAGATTTATTTCCTTCATATCTTTTCCTGTGTGAGAGGTTAAGAGTGATTGTTTTTTATCTTCTTTCATATCTTTTCCTGTGTGAGAGGTTAAGAATGATTGTTTTTTATTTCATTTCATCTCATGTGGTTTTGATTATTCATTTCATAGGATCCTGATATGATAATGCACACATGATCCCTTAGAGTAGATTTCACTTCATGCAATTTCAATTCTGGCAAGTGTGGTAGATTAAGATTTCCTTCTTGCAAGTGTGGTAGATTAAGATTTCAAATCCTACAAGTGTGATGGATTAAGATTTCAATTCCATGTGATGTACTATAATTGTACTATAATTTCTTTTGAATTGATTGTTGAATTTGAATAGGTGAATTTGGTCTGTCATTATTTGGTTTCGTATTTATATTGATCTAAATTGAAAGTTAATTTCTAGCATATATAGGGCACGCATGCTTCAAAAGTTTCACGAAACTCCCGGGGTGACAATTAGATGATAGGTAATTAATTTGCGTCAACACAACTACAAAGCTTTCCATGTTATAGGCCGCAGAGATTGGAATTAAGAAGATGAAAACATGAAAGACAAAGGACTTGGTTGATCTACAAGCATAGTATCTAAAATGGGGAATGAACACTCTTGCACCACACATCATGGAAATATTCAATAACATCATTCAACAAGGTCTCCCAAGGGAATGGACAACTAGACTAGCAATACCCCTTTTTAAAACTGGAGGCATTAATAATCCTTCCAATTATAGAACCATTATGATCAATCCTTTGTTTGCAAATATTTTCGGTAACATGGTAGAAAATAGAATCCGTAAGTGGGCAGAAGTAAAAGAAAAGAGGGCAGAAGGACAAGCAATTTTTAGGCCGAAGCATTCTATAGTGGATCATGGTATCACATTGAGACACATTATTGAAAAGGTTTAGGGGGACAAAGAAGAAGTATTCTACTTCTTTGTGGACTTCAAAAAGGCATTTCACACAGTCCCTAGAGATAAGTTGTGGTGTAGAATGGAAGAGCTTGAAATTCATTCACATTATAGATCCATTGTCCATAGAATTTATGAAGAGGTGAAAGTCAAAATTAGAACCTCAATGGGTATTTCAGAAAGCTTTAGAAGTGACATTGGAGTCAAGAAAGGTAGCACTCTATTCCCTGTTCTTTTTGGTTTATATATTGATAAACTTGAAGAGTGGCTAAATCTGCAAGGTGGAGATGGTGTTCGGTTGGGGGATTTTGTGATAAAACTTCTTTTAGCTGAAGATCTTGTTTTGATTTCTAAATTGGCCCATGGATTGTAGATGCACTTATATGCCCTTGAGCATTTTTATAGAGGAGTGGGGATGCAAGTCAATATTAGCAAGACCAAAATAATGATTTTCTCTAACAAAAGGAAGCAGAGCCAATGTACATTCTTCTTTCAAGGCAACATTCTTGAAGAAGCAAATGAGTGCAAGTGCCTCGGGATTGATTTCAAAAAAAAAATTAATTGGGAGGACCACAGAAAGAAGAGAATTTCAGGAGGGTGGAAAGCATTATATTCTCTTCAAAACAGTTAAAGTGATTTTTTGACTTCTAGTTTGCCCAGTGATGCTATATGGATGTGAATTGTAGGTTGGCAACACTCCCGTCTTAAAATGGAAACAAATTGAGAAAATAAAAAATGCTCGATCATGAGCAAGTTAAAAATAAAAAGTTCGGTACCTTATGAGATAATGTTGAGTGAAACAGGAGTAACTCCCATCGAAGCAATTGCCACGGCGCAACTCAAAATATATCTTAAAAGAATTGAGCAAATGGGAGTAGGTAGATGGCTTAATGTTATTTTCAATGAAGGAATGAGTGAAAGAAAGAAAACATGGATGAAGCAAAACCACACATGGATGCAAAAATTGAATATCTACCTCAATGTGTGTCCCACAAATAGAAAGGAGCTAAATAATTTTGTTATGGAAAAGTTTCGTAAACGGGTATGGGGAAAAGAGTTGGGTAGAAAGAAGAAGTACTACATTGAGGAATTCAACCCTATGTGTAATCTCGAACAAAAGGAGTACATTAGAGCTAGCATTCCGTGGAGGGAAAAGGTTCTTATTTCTCAATTAATAGCCAACTCACATAAAATTCAGTGTGAAATAGGATGGTGGAAAAGACCTAAAGAAGCTTGGGAAGAACAGGTGTGTATATTTTTCACGTCTGGGGCAGTGGAAGTGGAAAAGCATTTCACTTTGGAATTTGATGCATTCAAAGACATCAAAGAAAGTTATGGGAATACGTTAGCATCGTTTTCTTGGCATTGTCCTTTCAGCAAGGGGATTATTGGAAGGTTGGGCCAACTCATCGTCAGTTTGAATAAGAAAATGATTGAATTGCAAAAAGCGAAGAATTGGGAACTAATGGTCCCATAGACTATTTTTAGTCTCATGGATGTTAAAATATCATTTCATTTCATTTCATATACTGCCAACCCATTAATGTATCAATGTCACAATATATATTGGTAGTTGAGGCCTTGGATCCAAGCTCACGAGGAAGGATATCAGAAGTTGAGCAGTATGTTGAAGTGACAACCTTCCTCTACGTAAGGTTTCTTGTGGCTACACGTGACATAAATGTGTAGAGTATGCCAAATGGACACACACGTCCCAAAGGGTATTGTATGAGAGACATCTCTCCTGCGGTGATAGAGAGTCTATTAGCAGAGCAGTTCCTCATGGAATGCAAGGAAAATCGAGTCGTCAACTCCATCACATGATACAAAAATGTTGTGGAATTCCATTAATGCTAACCTTGGTAGCACAGGAGCTCTCTTGTGCCAAAGAGAAAGAAAACTTTAGTGATGTGAAAGAAGTAGACAAATTGGAGAGTAAATAGTTTGGTAAAAGCTAGAG
>APFE031705209.1:0-15476 GCA_000404065.3 Pinus taeda | reverse complement strand
TTAAGAAGCTTGAGTTGATTATCAAGATCAGAAGAGCACCTTGCCAAAAGAACAATATTGTCAGCATAGAGAAGAAGAATAATGACTATCCCAGCTAAGATTGTGCCACCACATCCTGCTTCTTCTAAATAACCTTCGAGCTTATCGATGTAAATTCCAAATAGAGTAGGGGAGAGCGGGCAACCTTGTTTAACTCCGATGTTACACTTAATATCTTTTGACCACCCCTCATTGTTCTTTAGCTTGGCAATTACATTCTCATAAAGCCTTATAGCAACAGCTCTTAACTCAAGAGGAACCCTTAGCTCCTCTAACCTCTTCCAAAGGTTATATCTAGGAACCGTATCGAAGGCCTTTCTAAAGTCTACAAAGCAGCAAAATAAATTGGATTTATCATTACGACATTCCTCCGCAATGATCCTTAGCGTAACAAGGTGGTCTGTTGTTGAGTGATGCCTTCTAAAGCCTGCTTGGCCTTTAGCCCGCTTACCTTCACTTTCAAGCCAGATGCTTAACTTTTTTTCCAGAATACTACCATATAATTTGGCTAAGAGAGGGCTGATCATAATTGTTCGATAAAATATACATTCTTCTTACAAGACATTTTAAGATCGTATATTTTATTGGTATAATCTACACAATCCATGTTTTTTTAACACAATATTATTATTTTCCATCTATATTGCAGTTCTGCCCCTTTATATACATTCTCCTTATAGCAAATTATTATTATATACATTCTCCTTACAGCAAATTATTAAAATTATAATTTTATAAATTATAAATTTGATTTCAGATAATCTACCTAATTCATTTTTTTAGTTACAATATTCTTATTTTCCATTCATAATTCTGTAAATCCAAATACATTTCCTCTCTTAAAAACCAACTCCAATCTTTTTCATTACATATTTGTTTTAAAACCATATTATTGTATTATAACTTTTAGAATTGAAATGATTTTGATTTAATAGTCATGATAATGATCACCAAGCTCATTCCCAACGGAGTTGTCTATAATGCGACTTTTTGGAGATTCCGGTGACGGAATCCGGCAGAAGAAATGAGGTTAAATCTTGATTTTTAGCAGTTAAAATGGTTTTTTAACTGCATATTTGGATTAGCACCCTGAAAAACCCCTGGGAGCCATTGATTGTGCAGAAACTAGCTATCAAACTTGGGATTCCAATGAATTGCTGCTGGATTTTGACCGGAAAAATTCGCCAGAAAAGCTTTCAAAAAATCGCGTTATAGACTACTGCATTCCGAACCAGCAAAAATAACCCATTTAAAAATAATATTTTAGTGTCATATAACTAGATTAGTGAAATATCATGATAACCACTTTCAAACCTAACTTTTAATTATTAAAAAAAACATACATATAAGAAACACAAAAAAATTTAACGCTCTTGAATCTACATAAACCAACCTGAAAAACAGAAAAACCCGTGGCTTCAATTCCATAAAAGAGTTGGATCTATAAGCTGCGTTTACTCATTGGAGTTGTCTATAATGCGACTTTTTGGAGATTCCGATGACGGACTCTGGCCAAGAAATTGATGTAAAATTTTGATTGGTTGCAGTTAAAATGGTTTTTTAACTGCATATTTGGATTCCGCACCCTGATAAACCCTGGGACGCTTTGATTGTGCAGAAATTAGCTATAAACTTGCCATTCGAATAAATTGCTGCCAGATTTTGACAAAAAAAAACCCACCAGAAAAGCTTCCAAAAAATCTCATTATATTATTATAAACCACTGCTTACTCATTCAGTGTTTGCAGGTGCCTCCAGGTTGGGGCGTGTGCAGTGTTTAAAAAGTGAATGCAAATGATTAATGGCACTGACTCTTCACGTGATGGCAATGTGAATCATTTATGAGAAACGTGAATATTGTACTTCGTCTCCTCCTCGTTGTACTCATAATTTCAGTATTAATTTTTTCAATTTAGTATTGTTCTCTGAGAGGTACCACTACAATTTCCCTCCATTCATTATCTGACTGTTATTCATTATTACAACACTGTCATTTTCCATCTGCGATTCTCTCAGTCAATCTGTGTACATTCACCTTTACACTACTTGCACTTGCACCGCTCTGCCATCAATCTCCTCCATAGAACACTTGCCATTCTCTCAATTTTTTTAATGTCAAAACTACTTACAATTCCGAGCTATTTATTCGCTGGGTCTTCCCTGCAGCCCAGCAGCCTGGTAATAATACTATTTAAAAAAAGTTGTCTATAATGCGATTTTTTAGAGATTCCGGTAACGGAATCCGGTAGAAGAAATTGAGGTTAAATCTTGATTTGTTGCAGTTAAAATGGCTTTTTAACTGCATATATGGATTCAACACTCTGAAAAACCCCTGGACGCTTTGATTGTGCAGAAACTAGCTATCAAATTTGAGATTCCAATAAATTGCTGCCGGATTTTGACCGGAAAAAGCCGCCACCGGAAAGGCTTTCAAAAAGTTGCTTTAAAGACAACTGCTTTAAAAAATAGTGATATTGACGCTAATTTTAAATTTACTAAAAATAATTTTATGTAATGTTCATTTTTTTTTAATCTAATATTTTTAAAATTTTGATGAGTTAAAGTTTTATTTTGTAATGATAATATGTAATTTCACTGATTAATGGCAGTGCACAACCACCCGCTTAATTAATTTTGTATTTTTTTGTGGTTGGTATTATTAGAGGTTTAACTTTTTTACCTATCTTCAGATCAGCGGCAGTTGGATTAATATTCTTTATGAGTAAACGTAGGTCCATTGTCGCATTTTTCCAGAGAATTATTGATAAGTACTTGAAAAGTGAATTTGGGCAAAAAAAAAATTTCAAAAGATCTTGTAGAAGCAGTGTTTGAATCATGTTTTTGATGGTGGGAATAGATTCAGCGCAATCAAAAACGTTTAAGACACCTAAAATTTTGTAGTTTAACAACTATAACTTGAATTTTTGTAAATCCTTGCCAGATTTTCTCTAAATATAACTGGAATTCCTATAACTTTCCAAGAAACTCCTCCGCCTTATTAGACTAAAAAATTTGAAAATATTAACACCAATTTTCCAAACATATTTGACAAATAAGTTACTTCTTAAACACTACAACCCTAAACAACCCCCAATTAAATCCATGCATCCCTTGAAAACCCAACGTGAAAAAAAAAAAAAAAAAAAGAACAAGTGATTGATATAATTATGTAGAACATGTGTTCAAGATTTGTTTCAGTAACAACAAATCTGAACAGTGTCTTCCCGAAGAACTTCACCATACACCCGACTACGTTTACTGATTCGATACACCCGTTTGTGCATTCATAAACATTCAAACATCGCAGTCAACGACATCTTAGGACGCATAGGATTTATGGAAAGCCTCGGAACGCGTCGTTTTTGAACTTGTTATAAACTTTTAAAGATTGTCACC
Source organism: Pinus taeda (assembly GCA_000404065.3). NCBI lineage: Eukaryota > Viridiplantae > Streptophyta > Pinopsida > Pinales > Pinaceae > Pinus > Pinus taeda. The sequence goes on along the minus strand of APFE031705209.1, from coordinate 12,041 downwards.
CAGAACATGTCTGAGTAACACATCTATTTTGTAACGGAAATTTTTATTTCTAATTCTATAGAAAAGTTAATGCTCTTTGATATGCTTCCTGGATGGCCCATATAACATGCCATTTTTTTTTTCTCAGGTCATCACCGCACGCTTGTTATATCTGGTTATCAAGAGCGCATTAACTTTTCTATAGAGTTGGAAATAAGAATTTTGTAATGCCCACTCATGTTACTCTCTTTCCACAATGACTTTGAATCTTATAAAATTAAATTTTGAAAAATAAGTTATTAAATGATAAATAATACTTTTCATTTTGAGAAATATAGAAACTATTAAAAAATAATAGTTAGTTAAATTATTATTTATACTATTTAAATTACATAATTTTAATCTATTGGTTTTTAAAGTACATTTTGAAATATCAAAAAAGATTTCAATCATATTTATTTTCAAAGTCTTTCATATAATGATTAGTTAAATTATAATTTTATATTGTTTAAATGAGATTTTTAATATCAGTTTTGCCAAAAACTTTATTCATTTTGAGATGTTATAAGATAATTAATGCAAATGTGATTTTTTATATTTTTTACAATACATTGGAATCTAGTTATGTAAGTCATTGTCAAATTGTCACTAATGAATTTTCCCTAAAATCAAATAAAAATTAATTGAAATATTTTTAAATTATTATGCATTCAAAAACACATTATTAAACCTATATATATCTTAATTTTGTTAAAATTATATCACCTAAAATTAATAAGGTAATTGTGTCTTTATTACATAAAACATTATAGTGTCAATATTTTCTTAATTTATTAGTTTGTTTATTTATTGTGTTTGATAAAAACCTCTACTTGAGTGTTCGCTTCACTTGTGGAGAACATATATTTTTTTGTTCATATATAGTATATTCATATATATTTGTGATGTTTATTTTGAACATATTCATATGTATTCGAACAAATGTAATATTGTGTAAAAATAGAATTTGATGAGAAGTTATATATATGTATATGTTAGTAGCTTTAGTTAGCAAATTTCCAATGCAAGATAACAATATTTTTTTTATTACTTTTGGTAGAAACATTTTTTGGTTTGAAAGTATGGTTCTAGAATTTTGGTTTCAATGTTGAAGTACTAAGTCTCAAGTCATTAGCAGTGTTTTATGGTTACTAAAAACACTTTATTCATTCATTCATGTATGTCTTATTTGTTTCTTACTCTAATTTAAGGATACTTAAAATAAGCAAGAATCTCCACAAAGTAGCCCTTGTTCAAATACAATAGTTAGTTCATGCATTTCAAAATTCAATGAAGTTACATTCACATTTTAGTCATTGGCAGGGATTTGATATGCTATCAATATGTTTCTTTTGAAGCCTTATTTACTCTTATAAAAAGACAACTCATCTCATAATTAAGAAGGTCGCATAGCTAGGGTTCGTGCAGCTTAGTTTAATGAAATATTTTAATGTCATAATGTGTTGTATGTACTCCAAACAATAATAAAATTGTAAAATAAGTTATATGAATATTTGTTTAACTTTGTTTTATTAATTTTTTTACAAATTTTTGAATTTAATTACAAATCATTTGTGTTTATATATATGATGTTATTTTTCAAATTATTTATATTTATTGTACATAGTAATTAGTGATATAGTACATAGTAATTAATAATAGAGTACATAAAAGTCAATTATTGCCATCATTACACAATAAGAGGGGAGACAATTCAACCAATCATATTTGAGATAAATAGAAATAAATTTTATTTAAAAATAATAAACTTAATTTCATAATGTTAATTTTGGATAGATTTTAAATTTTTTTAGTTAAAGAAAAACTAACAACAAGTCAATCAAAAATTGAATACATTATATCTCACCAACAGATAAATATAATAACATAACAATTAGTTTCACCTATTTTTGAGCATATACAACCAATATATTTTTCTATAAAACTATTTATGGGACATGAGTCAAATATTGAGAGTTACTCTTCTATTAAAAAAATATTGGCAAGATTTTATTAATGTTGATAGAAATAATTTGTCACAGGGAGATTACAACTTTCAAAAATTGATTAAAACATAACTTTCATTCACTTTTATGAAATAACATATTATGGCATAGACAAAGATATAATAATAATAACAATTATAAAACTCTCTTTATAAATCACAATGCATGCAATGACTAACACATATCATTTCATTTAATATGATGATGATGATGATGATGGTTAACGTCCACTGAGACCAAATTGTCCTATCAGACCTATAATTTTCTTTCTTAGTTTCTAATTGTCTGGCTCCTCGTCTTTCTTGGCGAGATTGGTGTTGTAGCTTTCTTTTTTTTCTCTACGGTCTTCCAACTTTCTTTATCTTACATCTCCTTCATCTCTTCTGATTCTTGGGACATTGGGGTCTTAGCTTCGCGATCTATTGTGTTCATCCTTTTCAAGATAGTTGGAGAAGAATTTTGGTCTAGGAGATATGCTTTGCTGTTAAATGAAGATTTATTTTGTGCGGTATTCGAACCCTCATAACTGTTGATGCTTGAGGGGTTGTTGAGTTCACTCTTTTGTTGTTGGGCAAGACTTTCCTCTTGCTTGTCTTGAGAGTTGTTTCTTTCTTGCCCGATTTCTTGTGATTCAGAGTCTTCTCGAGAGTATTCTTCTTTGATGACAGTGTAGTGTTCCTTTTGTGCTCCTTCCCACCATGTAGATCTGTGGTGATTTTTTTTAGTAGAATTTTTTTGGGAGGTTTTTGGGCAATTTTTGGCTAGGTGGCATGTCTCAAAGCAAGATTGATATATGAAGAGGATGCTTTCATAATCGAGTTTTTGGTTCCACACATAGTCTTTACTTGTTAGGTGTATTTCTGCTGGGAATCCGACGCTGAAGTCCATTTCCACACAAATGCGTGCACAAGTGGTTCTGGCATATTCCTCTGTTTCTGGGCACCTACAGTAAAATTTCCCAATTGTATTTCCAATGGCTTTTAGCGAAGAGAAATTCCAGAGATGCAAGGGTAGGTTTGGCAATCTCACCCAAAGTGGTGGTGAGGTTATCACTGTTGTTGAGGGATCGAATGATGGGTTCCATGGCCTCATGAATAGGCCTGATTTTTCCCAAAACCAAGGGCCGGAATATAGAATACATTGTTTGCTTTCAGGGTTTTCAAAATCTACTATAAAGAAACCCCTAGCATAGGGGTAGATATTATTTGCATCAGAAATTAAAGGCTTCCATATCGAGATCCAACTGTGGAGAGCTGTGAGCGGCGGCCAAAAACCATTAAATCGGCAGATTAGGGCACTCTCGAAGAACGTCAAAGCCTTATTAAGTGAGGCCTGGACTACCTGGACAGTGGGAGTTGGGGCTTCACTGATGATATGGGCAGGAGCTTGCCCCCCAGAGGCGAACGGAACTGAGCCAGCAACTATTTTCGCGAAGCTGGGAGCCATCTGGAGAATACTATCCTTCTAAGTATAAAAGATAGAGTCGCAGAGGGATCAACAGATCTAAGAGCCACAGAGGAATCAACATATCTAATATGGTGTATCAATGAAGAGCTGTAATAATACACGAGAAATTATATAGTAGATATAGATCCTAACTTGACTTTTAATAACAAATACACATTAAATAAGTAAATAGTAAGAATTTATCTTGGTTCGTATTGACACCAAGTTTATGGATCAATAAAAATTATAAGTGGATTTAATAATTATTAAAATTAATAATTTAAGAATATTTTTTTTTAATATGATGATTAATTATTAAGGAATTTAGACTTCTGTGATCCATAACATTGTTTAGAGAGTTTTTTCGGCGAAATCACATAGAGAGTAATTTGTCGACGCGTTTCGAACCAACCAATGTGGTTCAACTTGTCCTGACGATGAACCACACTGGTTGGTTCAAAACACGGTCGACAAATTACTCTCTATGTGATTTCGCCGAAAAAACTCTCTAAACAATGATGATTAATTTTTTTGAAAAAGTATTCAAAGTGTGGATAAGGGGAGGGGAGGCTAACTCCCTATGGATCTAATGGACAAATATGGGCTTAGACAAGAAATATGTAAAAAGACGTTATAATAAGTGGATGGGAGTGATGTATATGGTGTTGGGAAGTGAGACCACGTAGCCAAAATCAGGGTTTCTTGTGTAGTGCCACTCCTAAAGCTTGTAGCGAGTAGAGGGGATCCCACGGGACTAGGATACAAGACTAACTACCAAGTTGAATCCCCCCACTAATCCAAATCCAAATGTGTCCATAATAAGTATGCATAAATACCTAATTACATACTGAAAAGCCATACATTCAAGGTTCGTAGGCCCGCCTTCAAACACATGGTCATGAAAAAGGGGCGAGGGCACATAATGGCTTCCCTAGGTGGTAGAGAATGGTGGTGAGCTATCTAGTGGTTGCAAGGTGTTGCCGACTATCGATTGAAGACAAATCTAGGAGAAACTTTCTCCTATGGGTGTCACCTATTAGTGGTTGGTAACATATGGCTCCAACTAAGACATTAGCAGTCAACATAGTGCATGATTGTAGTCGAACGAGGAGGTCATGAGAGCACCAGCAATTTAATGGGAAAATAAACCCATTACATGCACATCAAAGACTAAGCACATGGAGAAAGATGTTTTTATGGTGTCTTTTGATCGCCCATGCTTTTGTTGGGCCTTAAAAATCGATAGGAATATAATTTGATTCTGAATGAAATTTTAATCTAAATGCATCTACTCTAGCATGATAACATAATATGATGTTAGTTCTAATGCGAAAAACAATATGCAGTGCATCCTACTCTAACATGCATATGCTATAAGCGTCAAGTATCAAGGAAAGGGTTGATACGACTTATTTTGACTGATTTTGGCCAAATTTCATCGTCAAGTCGAGCAATGTAATAATATCCCTCATGAACCTTACCATGAACCTTGATAGGGAAAGGATTTTTATCAACCAAAATAATTTCCCCTACTTTGAATTCCCTTTTAGACCTCCATTTCTTTCTTAGTTTTTTATTGGGTCTTTTGAGGATGCAGACTTCTTGAGAGGGAAGGATAGGGGATGGTTTCTCAGCCTCAGGAATCTTGTAATAAGGGATGAGACCAGCCTCTACCACATGAATTTGGTACAAAGGATCCCTGTAGAGGATGAAAGGGGTTCCATTAGACTACAAAATAGTGATGTAAGATATATCCATTTGAAGTTGGCCTCCCATTGTAGCACTCCATTTCCTAGACAATAACATTCCCCACACATCGAACATATTAATGACTACAACATCCATGAGAAATGATATGTCTGGGTTCATAGCTAAGGAAATCTTGAGATCCTTTATAAGGTCGTCAACTTCAACAGGTTGGGAGTTGAAACCACATACCCTCTTGTACTTACGAGTGGTGCTGAGGTTGAGTTACTTCATAACTTTTAATTGCATTATGTTTGCGAAAGCCCCAAAATCTAACATACAATTATCCAAGAGGAGACCATTAATGGCTAATATTAGCAAGAATGGCTCATCATCAGGGTTAGTACTGGAGATGTGTGTTCTATAATGTGATCAATGTGTCCTCCTTCTAAAACCCCAAGGCTTTCTTAGCTTGCCATTTTTGGGATGGGAGTTTAAATAACTCCTTATAGAAACTTTCATGGTTATCTTTCATATGGTAGCAACCACATAAATTTCCAACTCAACACCTTTGTCTTTAGTCTTGTGCGTGGTTCCCCTTTTGGAAGGCACTTTTTGGTATTTTCTTTATTGGGAGGATCCTCCTTTGCGAGTTCCTTAGGAGGAGGTTTATTAGGAGGGGGATTCTTAGGTAAATATTCCATCTTTTAGGTTATTTTGAGTTTGTAGAAGGGTTCATTCCTTCTTGAGTATTGGACCTCTTTGAATCTCCCATTATCATCAACATTGAGGATTGGCTCATCCATTTTTTCTTTAAGTGTTACTTCACTAATATGAGGATGAGAAAATGTGTCACCTAATGTGATTTTGAAGGCATGGGTTTCAAAAAAATTTGTTTGCTCACTACCCTCATCTTCAATTTCTTAATCATCACTTTATTCATCTTTGGAAGAGGATTATTGTTCCAGAACATTCGATGGGGATAAAGTGTTAGGAACTTGGAGTGGAGCTTCCATGCCTTCATCATTAGCTTTCTTGACAAAAGGCTTGTTCTTGGGAATAAAACTTAACCTTTGAGCCTTTTCAAGAGTGGTGAACTTATTCATATATAATCTATTCCTAGAGTTCATGTCCTCAGATAATTTATCAACTTTCTTAAGGGCCGTGACAAGGGCTTCCTCAACTTGGTCCTTAGACTTACTCTTTTTGGCTTAAACCTTAGCTTTAGGATGTTCAAACATCTCCATTTTGGAAATATTTAGATTTTTCTCAACTTCTATTAAAATTTCTTTAGCCTTGAAAAAAATCTTAGGATTTTTATCCCTTAATGAATATGTTAGGTGACATTTGATAACTTTAGTGAATTTCTAAAGAATGAGTGCATCAGGGGGTCTAAGTTGATGAGGGATGTCCCTGACAATGTTTTCAATTTTTTGGATAAATTCCTCAATGTCTTCCCTTCCCTTAACTATGTGATAAACAAATTCAAGATTAAAGGCCCCTTGTCCATCAAATGACCATACTTCTATAGAGACATATTCAAACTCACCAGAGTCACCTATATTACCCGGAGGGAGACTAAGATACCATTGCCTTACTTGTCCCAAAAAGGATAGATAAAATAGCATCATAATTCTATCATCATAATCAATTTCTCCTGGGGTAAGCATTCAGTAGAAGTCATCAACATGATCATGGGCACATTCGGTAGCATCCCATTTGAACTTGGGTAACCATTCATTATATTTCTCAAGTAAAGGCTCATGATTGTCACTAAATTTTAAAGGGCCTAAAACACTAAAAAGGTGCCTCTTACTTATTGGGACCTTGGGTTGGTTTTTATTTTGGTTGGTATTGGTATTGGTTTCCATATCAGGAGATGAATTACCAACCTTTTCAAATTTAGGGAGAATATTAGTTCTAACAGGCGATGAAGTTATTTCTCCCCTTCTTGCAGTAGCCCTAGTTATAGGAGGAATGTAGTCTCATTCAAGAAAACTAGGGGATTGGACAATGAATGGAGTATCCAAAGGAATATTTGTAATGCCATTAATATATCAATTCCTCGAGGATTCACAAGGAGGTAGACCTGCTTCCACACCGAAAATGGCGCCAAACATGTTACCACAGAATCTAGTAGGGGCTCTAGGAGGGGTACCTAAAGTATGAATATCAGACCAAATGGAAACAAAGGGACAAGGACCCGTTGTTACCTTAGTCGATGCCCCCTTATCTTTACGAACTCTCACCAATGGATAGAGTCCGAGTATGAAGGAAACCACTAGAATGATGAGGTTAATGATTAGATATTGTGTGATTTTCAAAAGCAAATTGAAAGGAGAGGCTTATATAATAGCTTGCTTGCTTTAGAATTAAAGGGAGGGCTCTCCAAGAAAATATTATTGGTAGGAGGCTAGACCTGGGTGAAAGGGACACTCAATGGAGGAGATACGCATAGATCAAGGCTTCCTAAAGAAGAAAGGACATCTCTTAGGGTTTTGTAAAATAACAATCTTACAACGGTTTGGGATCACAATAAAGACCTATCAAATTGTAGCAAGAAAAGGCTTCATTTGAATTGTGCCTTAGTCAAATGGAGAAATTCAAATTTCCACATCAACAAGATGAATTGAGTTGCAGTTAGTAGGAGTGACATGGACAAGTCACTTAGTTAAGTCAATCAATTCAAGTTTGTGGGCAACAAATAGAGTTGTGCGTGAGTTGATTGCTAAGATCTAGTAGTATAGTGGAGTTATAGTTAGTGAAAATTAGTTATCTAAGCTCTAGTCATGAATAAATTCAATATGAGTTCAGTTGAGTAGTTGTAATTGTTGTTAACTCACATATCTCTCAGTTAACTAGTCAATTTACTAAAAATAGACCTAGTCATGTGACATGCACACAATTTGAATTGCCTAGTTGAGTGGAGGGAAAAGACATAATTGTATTTATTGTTGTATACTAGTGAGTGCACAAATTTTTTAAGGTAGTAGGTGAGCTAATTTCCTCAGGAATTAAAGAAGGAAATAGGAGCTTCCTATTCTTTAGGAGTAGGAATTGCACAAGGAAATAGGAGGAAGTTGGAAGCCTATTTTGGCTAAGTGTTGGTCAGAGCAGGAGATCAGTATGGCAATCCAGGTTGAGCATCAAGGATTGAAGTTGTCATTTTAATTGATCACTCTCTCATCTAATATAATACAAATAGAGGACGATTGTTCCCAGTTAGGTTCCCCAGTAAAAATATTGTGTTCATTATGATTGAATGATTGCATGTGTTTCTATTGTAAGTTTTCCCTTCCACGGATTGAGCAAAATAATTTCATGTCTATTGTTTTCAGTCTAAATTCATTAGTAGCTATAAATTTTGAGTTATTTCTACATGGTATTAGAACTATTGAAAACTACATAGAAACCAGGTTCTTGATCTTCTCTCGGAGAAAATTCAAATAACTTAGTTTTCTGGTGCAAATTTTCTTCAGTGTAGGAACTATGTCTTTCAATGGATTGAGGGTTGAGTATGCATTGGAGGGAACTTCAAATTTTTGTGGTTGGAAGATGGGATGGAAGTTATGCAGGATGACAATGGAGTATTGGAGTACACACAAACTGATATTACAAAACCAACAAAATCAAATTCATATAAACTGGCTCAATGGAAGAAAGATACTGCAAAATCTAGGAGGATTATTCTGGAGGAAGTCAGAGATCATGTGGTTTCGAATTTGCATGGAAAGGAGACTCCACTTTCAATGTGGAAAACCCTCGCAGAGATATTCCAAAGAAACAGTGATGCTAGGAAGCTAACATTGAGAGATAAGCTTAGGAACATTTGAATGGGAAAGAATGAAATTGTTTTTCAACATCTATCCAAATTTACTTAGGTCAGAGATGAACTTGGAGGAGTCAGAGAGAATGTGCCATCATCCAAACTTGTGGGCGTAGCAATCCTTGGTCTTCTGAAATCCTAGTGAAACTATCAGAGGAAATTTTAGCCTAAAAGTGTAATTTGAATTTAAACAGGAACACAACAAATTATAGATATAACCATAAATACAATAATGCAACAGAAATAACACTTCATTTCATTAATATCAAATACTGAAATATGCTTACAACCAGAATGGAAATAAGACTAGCTCGGGCGATGATAGCTTATCTTTGAGAAGAGATGTCGCAGTTACATTCCTCTGAAATGTGTTAGAATGACGCTCCAAGACCTATTTATTATTGAGAAATAATGGAAAACCCTAAACATCCAGAAACCTAACCCTAGGAGATGAAGTGCCAAAAATGTGGGCCCCGTTTGGGTAAATTGGTACATCAATTTCTCGAGGTCGCAACTTTGGCATACGATCTTTGTTTAACTATCATAATACCTTGTTACAAAGATATCGATGAGTAGGTCAAAAAAAAACAAGCTATCACATTTGGGACTTTTCAATCTCTCTGTTTTCCCTAAAAATGTTTTTTAGGGCTTCAAAATGGCTCCAAAAGGTGAGGACCCCAAAAATTGCCAAAAATAGTAAATTGTGCTACAATTAAGGAAATTGAAAATCTGAAAGAGACGGTGTTGGGGGTCCAAGTGGAATAGGAGGGTGGCAACAAATATCCACCTGGATCAGTCCTGCCCCCTTAGGAAGCAATGCTCCCCATTGCGTTGAGTGTCTCCATGAGATGGGGAAATTTTTGCTAAACATGGTCCCTAGTGAGCCATTTGCCTTGGTGCAGGAGTTTGCGAACTTTGACAACCTGATACAGTTGGATATTTTGTTGGCGAGTGTTCTTGACCCATGTGTCCATAATTTGATCAATTGTGGCATGTTTCATGCAATATGGGTTTAATTCTGTTGGTGTGAGTTGTTTTGCAATGTATAATGTGTCCAATAATGGATGGAAGTATGGTCGATGTGTCCAATAATGGATGGAAGTATGGTCGAAGGCGGTCCACATTGAACACTGGGTGCAGGCCAAAGAATGGGGGAAGGATGAACTCAAAACCATTGTCTCCCACAACATTGGTAATGGTGTAAGGACCATATCGAAGTGGTTTGAGCTTCCGATGGGCTACGGTAATGTGTTCTTTCTACAAATGCAACCAGACTTTGTCATCCACCTCAAAATTGTGTGGCACCTGATGTTGATCATGTCATTGCTTGTACTTGGAATTTGACTTCTCTAGAATGTCTTGGACTTACTGGCGGATGTGTTGGATGATTTAAATAAATATGATTGCTTTATAAACCTCAGACATTAGATGTGTGGATTTTGTCTGCGTAGATGCATGAGGTATGGAAACATCAACCAGACACAATGGTTGAAATCCTAGACCCACTTGAAAGGGACTGCAATCAGTCGAGATATGGAGAGCTCTATTATAATGGTGTTGCACATATGGAAGACTCTCATATCAAGTTCGAGGGTGCTTAGAGTTGTACATGCAGAGTATGTGCATTATCATCCTATTGATGACCTCCGTCTGGCCATCAGTCTAGGGATGGAAGGCAGTCGATTTGGTGAGCTTGGAGTCCAATAATGTCCAGAGGCTTGACCAGAATGTTCTTAGGAACCTCCTATCTCGATATGATATAATGGTCTGTGAGATCCCAAAATGCACCCATACTCATTCAAATAAGAGTTTGAGAGTGTCCTCTCCCGTGATACTCTTCTTGCAAGCCGTCAATATAACCATCTTAGAAAATCTGTCTACAACCAAAAATACACAGTCATTACTATGCTTGGTAGAAGGGAGACTAGCCATATATTCCATGTAGATGGATTCCCACAACTGGCTAGGAGTAGGAAAATGAGTGTACAGACCTTGCTTCTTGCTTGGTGATGGCACAGACAGTGCAGGATCTGATATATCTCCCAACATCCAATCAGAGTTTGGGCCAATAAAAGTAATTTTGTAGTACAACCACAGTTTTCTCCACACCAAGGTGTCATGCGACCCGACTGTAATGCGCCTCCCAAATAATCTTGGCATGCTCACTTGAAGGAACACAAAGGTGGCCCATGTAGCATAATAATGCATCTTGGAGGTGGAAATCAAGAACTTTCTTGCCAGCTACTAGCATCTGGTATGTCGAGGCGAACTCCAGATCATTTTTGTATAGTTGCATCCATCTAGAGGTCTCGTGACCACAAGACTTGAGAATAGTAGTCAGTGTTGCAACTGGGGGTTGACTGAGGCAGTCTGTAACATGATTGGTGCTACCCTTTTTGTATTTAAGTTTCAAGTGGAATTGTTGTATATATGTGGACAAATTCAGATGGTGATCATTTTGTAACTTCCCTTGTGTCTATATAAACTCAAGAGGTCGGTGATCGGTGTGGATGACCATCTCCTTCCCTATAATGTAGTGCTTCCATTGTCGGCAAGCCTGCAAGATGGAATACATCTCTTTATCATAGGTGGGGAACTTCTCAATTGTATCAGAAAGTGTCTCACTATGATAGGCCACTAGATGCCCGTGTCAGGTGAGGATTGCACTAATAACATAGTTTGGCACATCTGTCTCGATTTCAAATGGGTACTACAGGTTTAGCAGTCTGAGTATTGGTGCAGAGCAGAGGCGGTGCTTCAACTCAATGAACGCCTTCTATTGGGACTTGAACTATGAAAACTTTGCTTTTGCCCCGCCCTTAGTAATATGACTCAAAGGCCAAGTGATATGGGAGAATCCCAACACGAACCTTCGATAGAAATTTGCAAGGCCCAAAAACCTGCGAAGCTCCGTTAGAGTGGTCGAGGCTGGCCAAACTTGAATGACTTGGATCTTGGTTGGGTCCACATGCATGCCACGTTCATTTATGATGTAACCCAAGTATTGGAACTGGCTCATGCCAAAGGTTCATTTCTATAATTTGGCACACAATTTGTGT
>APFE031705208.1:65382-77279 GCA_000404065.3 Pinus taeda | reverse complement strand
AAAAAGTTATGTGAAATTTTTATGGGAAGGGGAATTTAAAGAATTGAGAGTAAATTAAATATTGGAAACAAAGGCTTTCTATTTATGAAATTAAAATAAAAAAAGATTTAAGGTTTAGTTTAGTTGGTCAAAGTTTTTCTATTTATGAAATTAAAATTAAAAAAGGCTCAAGGTTTAGTTCAGTTGGTCTTTTCGATGTTTTTTTGTTTTTTTGGTTGACTCAATTTCCCATAAATTTAGGTAGATCTTTTTGGGTTGATCTCTTTAGATTTTCTCATGGATACTTTGGGTTGATCCTTTTGGATTTTCCCATGGATTTAGGTAGATCCCTTTGGGTTGATCTCCTTGGATTTTCCCATAGATTTAGGTAGATCCCTTCGGGTTGATCTCCTTGGATTTTCCCATGAATTTAGGGGATTTAGGTAGATCTCTTCGGGTTGATTAGGTGGATCCCTTTTGGTTGATCTCCTTGGATTTTCCCCTGGATTTAGGTGCCACCCAATGTCTGTAAACCACCTTAAAAAAAAAGAAATTAAAATTATAGTTGAATTTTAATTTGATTTATACTTATAATTTTTTTAATTGATTTGATTTTTTAAAATTGAAAAATCAATTTATTTTTATATTGATTGATATAATTTAAAAAATCATCTTACCAAAAGTTTTATTTGAACAGAATTTCTAAAAAAGATCAATTTTTAAATTTTATATATAGGCTTAGTTTAACTTTGGCCAAATTCTTTAAAAAATCACTATTTTTTTTTAATTTTATATATAAGTTTAGTTTAACTAACAAATGAAATGTTTTTTTATAGAGAATATGGCAATATTTCTAAATTGTAATTTCTTGTTATTTAAAATTTACTTTTAAATGCACAAATAGATCCAGCGCCCAAAAAAACCTTCTACACTTAAACTTTATAGATTAAACAACTCAAATTATAATTCTTAAAAATATAATTCTCTACCACATTTTAAATCCAAAAAATAATTTTTTAAAAATAACCATTTTTATCTATTAATTAAACTACACCATACATATTATTTTAAATTATTAAAATTGATTTAGAAAACTCCATCCACACTATTTCACAAAATTTAAAACATAATGGAGCTTTAATCATGAAAAAATCATATTGTTAGAGATTGAAACGACTCATCGGTTTCATCAACTCTCTGTTTTCCATCGACCAACTCTTTGGGAACAAATTCCACCACCCTATTTGTACGCAGTTATTATAAGCAATTTGACCTGTGTGTATGAAACCCAACGCAGACCCATGCGAATCTGTGGTCTGAGTAAAGTATCACATGCGGGTGCAGGCGCGCTACAATTTGCGCATATATACACAATGGTCCCAATCTCCACTGTCCAGCACGTGAAGAGTTACTCATTGGCATTGAAGGGCCACTGTAACAGACTGTGAAGGACCACTGTAACAACGTTGTTACTCTATTCAACGTTGTTACTTTATTATCTCCTGTAAGTAATATATTTGTACAACTACACACAGCAAAATGAGAACTGTGCAATCCATTGACCAGTAACCAGAGATGAATTATGATGAAAAATGAAAAATGTCCATGAATAAAGCACGATGCAGATTACCATTTTAAAATAATGCAATTTTCTGTTTCACAGCTTTTGCTGGGAAGGCAACCATACAAAGTTAACCTCATTTATCATTTTATGCCATTTATATAAACATAACACTATCAGAGACATTAATAAGGAAATTTAATCTGCCCAGGAAATTTCTCTTAAAGTAATGATATAATGCTTTAAGAATACTTCTCTACAGGAGATTTGGTATTTTGATTAATGTAAAATAAGGAACTTTAATCTACCAAAGAGATTTCTCGGTAACATAATGATATAATGCCTTTAAGATCCCCTGTCAAGCATTTTTATCATTATAAAATAAAGAACTTTAAGATCCCCACCGAAGTATTTGTGTCTCTATAAAATAAACTTTAGTCTACCAGAGAACTTTCTATTTAAGATAATGATATAAAACTCTCAAGATCCCTTTAGTAAAGGACACTGTGAAGGCTTGTCTATTACTCGATTTCAGCTTGAGAATGCCCCTGTCAATTTTTGTTTTTGTCCATGTCAGTATAATAGTTCTGTGCATATATGTGTATGACACCATTGCTGTGTATGTATATCTGGTAAAATATATCTGGCCATATTGATTGTGTTTTTATATATATATATAATATCATGGATGGAAAGGATCTGTTATCTTTGTGAGGATAGGAACATCAAGGATGAAAACCACTTCTTCTTAGAGTGCCCTATGTACAACCACATTAAATCTCAGTTTCATAATCTCCATGACAATACTGACCTTCCTAGCCTTTTTCAATGTCAAAATTATAATGAGCTCGGGAGGCTTCTCTCCAAACTTTTTGAGCATAAGAATAAAATCTTAAATCAAACTAAATAACTTGTTTCTTTAAATCCAATAGACCAAAGTTTGGTCATGAAAGTTAACCACCACCATCATCAACAACATTGCTAAAAAAATATACTTATATATAATCGGCATTTACCAAACAAACCCACATGAGATAACTTTCCAAAACAATTAAAAAGTAAGTTAAATATGATCATGCCATGTGTAGTCCGGTTCTGCACGTCTCTGTGAGGTGATTGTAACCTCTTCTTTGCCTTAACAAGGTGAGACAACTTTTCAGAAAAAATTGAAGGGATGGTATGTGGGGGTGATTGGCACATAGGTTGAGATTCTATTCTAAGAATATTGGTTATCTTATTTTAATAATATTGGCTATTGTGGTTATTGGTTAGTTGAGAGAAAGATATCCGTCAGAAGAAGGTTTGAATTTAATTAACTATATAAAAAAATTTAATTTTTAAGTAATTAGTTATTTTATACAATGAATTATTATGAAAAATTTTGTAAGTAATTAGTAATTTTATAACCATGATTAATATTTAAAAATGGTGCATTGCTTGAGTTTATGTAAAGGCTGTTTTTATTTATATGTTAAGTTAATAAATATATATAATATATATTTATATATTTTTATTGTAATAGATTTTTTTAAGTGTAATTAGTATATGTAACATGTTAGTATTTTATGGTTTATTATGTTAGATGATTGATTAATGATTAAATTTATGATTAATATTAAGTTTAATGAATGATTAAGTTTATGATTAACTTTAAACTTGTTTAAATATTAAATTTTATTACAGTTTAAGCATAACCTTATGATTATTTAATATTAAATTAATTTGAGCCCTCTCATGACTCTTTGACTTTGATTGTGACACTAATTGTATGAGTGATTATTTTATTAGGTATGAAATAAACTTGGTGGAGTTGTATCTTGTGTCTTGGAAGAAGGGAAAGACCTCAGACATTTATATATGGATGACTAGAGTTGGAAAGATAATAAGTGACCTCCAGATTTTATGGTAAAGGAAGGAGGTTTATTAAATAGAGTTAGATGGGCAATAATGAGGGGATGATATTTTAGAGTTCACTAGAAGGATAAGTATTGTGGGAAGAAGATGGAAAGAAGACTTTGGGGGTCATTTGTAATATGGAGTTAGAGGAGAGAAAAAAACTTGCAGGAGTTGGGACACTAGGTTTTTATTCTTGGCGAAGATTGAGAAAGGTGATTGGAACCTAGTGATTTGAGCACTCATTTTAAACACACTAGAGATGGTAGTTTTGGACTTGGCATTGGAGGGCTAGGAAACTTATGGAGGTTCTCTAGGGACATGGATAGGAAGCCAAACAAACTATTCCTAGTGGGCCGGGTGGAAAATCACAAGGAAAACAACTTCAAGGGATCTTACCCTTCTTCTAGTTGCAATTATCTAAGATAACACATACATATATGCTTGCAATATGTTGAGGTCATGATGGAAAGACTAGTTTATATTTAATGTATATTTTTTTAATAATAATAATGTACAAAAGAGTTGACCCCGATCGGGGTGGAGAAAAGGACTAGGTGCAGAGTAATGATGGAAGGCAGAGACTGTCAGTACAAACCTCACTCCGGGGCAATCATGTTAGAGGATGCAGGGAGAGATTTCAGGGAAGAAAGGATCCCGAGACAAGTCACCATGTTAATTATGGTAACTAGAAGGAAGGGAAACGGCAGCAGAGTGCTGAGGGCGGGCAGACGAGGTGGCAATAGAGCTAAGAGAGCCGATGAAGACATCGAAGCTAATAAATTCAGGACATGCAAAATGGAAAAGGTGGTTGAGACCGAATGTAAAGTGTGTGAATCCTGTTCCCAAATAGAGCAAGCGACTATGGCGGAGGGCGGCAGGAAGGTAAGAGTTGAGAGGGAGGAGGCTGGTAGAACTATGAGGAATCTGGGTAATCAGAGGAACCAAGAGGACGGCAACATACAGGGAACGGAGAAATATCAGAGGGTTAAAGAGAGCGAGGAAAGGACCAGGAGGAAGGTTCAAGCGGGGACGAAGGATGAAGGAATAAACAGAGAAGGCGAGATGAGGCAAGGGCAGGATGAATGCAGAGGGAGAGGGAGGTTCGAAGTCAGCCAAGGAAGCCAAATTAATAAGCGGGAAAGCCATCCTAGAAGAGGTAAGATGAGAGGTAGCAGAGGCCGCGGAAGAACCAGGCAAGTTGTGAGAAAAGACAATGAAACACAGCCCCCCAACTAGCGGAAAAGAGGGCGCCGAACAATGAATCAGATGGCCAAAGAGGCAGAGCGCGTGTACAACAATGAAGCCAATGAGGATATAAGAAGAATTATAGAGAATCTGGAAAAGAACATTCTGGAGGAGGCCTCCGATCCTGAGATGGAAGACTGGTGCTCCCTTCTGCCATACCCAAGTAACACCAGGGGTCGCCTCTCTCAATATAAACAGGCTTTGCGTATGTACTGGGTGATGAAGTGTCTGCTCGCCAAAGCAATGGAACAAATTGCGGAGGAAATGACGGAGATTGCGCAAGGGTACCTGAGCCTGAAAGAGGAAATGAAGAGTCTGCGTTCCATGTTGCTGAATCAGGGTAGGCAACTTGAGGATGTCAAAAGTAGTCTGAAGCTGTTAACCAAGGCGCACCGCGAGGAAGAGGTGAAACTAGAGATCATGGATGATTGATTCGCTTTGCTATGTTTTCAATTTGAAATGATAAGGACCATTAAAAGTAGTTTTGGCTCATTTTGTAGTATGTAACAGGTGTTAAAGAGGTATCTCTAGTGTGCTGATAGTTTGTTAGTAAGTTTTCAACTGCCTGTGCTCGTTCTAGAGCTGTGAGATGATAAACTCTGTCTTTTGGAGGTTTCCCTACCCGGTTTCCCTTCGGGGTGGATGGTGGATCTTTGTGTATGTACATAGTTTCATTGACTGTTGTTAATAGAAAAGGACCTGCCTGAGTTTACAAAAAAAAATAATGTACAAAAGAGTTAGATAAATTAAAACAATATTCTTTTATCATATATTCATATATGAATTTTAAATGTTGTGGTTTAAGGATGTGATTTTTTAGGGATTTTTTTGTGCTTTGTTTTGGGATAGATTTTTTTTGGTTGATTTAAATTTGAATTTGGTTAAAAATTAAGAAAACTATAATTACTTGTTAAATTTATGTAGTATTTTAAGAGATTTTTAAAGTGATAAAATTATTTTTGTATTCGAGAATGTAATTTAAATTATTAATAGTATGATTTGGCTAAAAATCATATTAAAGGGTTAGAGTTAAAACACTAAAAAAAAGTGAGTTAGGGCTTAAAATATCCAAAGATAACCTCATGATATTACACCATTTTAAATTATACTAAATTATACTACAAGTTTAGTTAGGATGAGTATAAATATTTTATGCTTTATTTTGTATTTTTTAAGATAATTACATTTAAATTTAGTGATATAATTGTACATTACTTAAATTATTTGAATGTATAAATTGATTTAGAGTCTTAAATTTTCATATGGCATTACGATCATCTAATTTCAATGATTAAAATTTGCAATTTTAAAATTCAGTGGTTTTGAGGTTGTGGTTTTCTATCCACCAAGATTTGATTTCAAAGAACATGTTTGGCTAATTGTAACAAGATGTTCCAACATTTGCTAAATTATAAATTATTGGTATATATTTTTAGTATTATAATAACATCGAGGATGAAAACCACTTCCTCGTAGAGTGCCTCGCATACAACCACATTAGATCTCAGTTTCACAATCTTTGTTACAATACTGACCTTCCTAGCCTTTTACAATGTCAAAATTATAGTGAGCTTGGGAGGCTTCTCTCCAAGCTTTTGAGCCATAGGAAAAATCTTAACAAAAGAAATATTTGTTTCTTTAGGTCCGATAGACCAATGTTGGTCTTCGTGGATTTAACCTATCATCATTATTATCATCCACCAAACAAAAATATAATGTTTAAATTTTAATATATTTTTAATTTTATTTACTAAAATATAAATTAATTATAAAAATATATTTGTAATTAAAATAAATAAAATCAAATTATTAATCAAATTCATCAAAATATTTATTTTATTTTAGGAGTATAATATAAATATAAGTAAGGTTAGTTATGCTAGAGGCCATTAAAGCTTTTGTGAATTCTGGAGAAACCAAAACAATATTGAAATTAGACATTAGGTGATTGGAGGTGATTAAAAATTATTAAAAAAAAAATTTTTGAAAAAGAAATAAGGGTGAATAAAACAATATTTTATTATATATATTAATGGAATTTTAAAATGGCAATGTTTAAAGATATTATTTTTAGGGTTTTTTGAGAATAGATTTTTTGGTGTTTAATTTTGAATTTAGTAAAATTTAATATATATATATAATATATAATAATAAATATATATAGTGTTAATTGATTATATTTTTTAGGGTAATAAAATATTTGTGTTTAAGAAAACAATTTAAATGATAAGTATTATGATTTTATTAAAAATTAGGTTAGGTGTTAGGGTTAAAAATATAAAAAGTGATTTGAGGTTTAAAAGATAAAAAGTTCATCTCATGAGATTGCACTATCTTAAATTATAGTATAAGTTGAGTTAGAATGAGTTTACGTATTTTATGTTTTTATTTTTTTTAGGATAATTTTAATGAAATTTAGTGATGTAATTGTATATTGCTTAAATCATATATTATTAGAAATTTGAAGAGAGCACATTGTTACACACACAAACCACACTTCATTACTTTATTGATCGTAATAGTTACACATATAAGATATAGATCACAAACCTCAGTGAATCTAGATCCTAAGAAAGTAGATCTATGATTCAGACATGACACAACTACAACTCATACATATAGGAATCTACTCCAAGATTGACACCTTAGGAGTTAGTCTGACAACTTGTAAACGACATGACACACATGGAAGCATTATTTACAATGCATATTTGGATCATAAACTGATTGAGTGTCTTTAAATTTTCTTATAATATTAAGATTATGTAATTTCACAAATATTTTGCATAATTATATATAATATAATATATATATATATTATATTATATAAAAAATAAAATTAATTATATTTTTTTTATTTTTAAAAAGATAAATTAACTATAAATAATTATTTTTTATAATTTTAAAAATTAATAAATAAATTATTTTGCCCCTGCTTGAGTAATAGAATTAAATATTATAAACGAAGTTAGGTATGTGAAGGGGATTTACAAGATTTTTTGTTGAATTTAGAGAAAATCAAACGTTAATAAAAATTTATTATATAAAAAGTTATATGCAAAGGATTTAAAGATTTTAGGAATTACCAATCAGCAAGAGTAATTTTAAATAATTATGGGAAAATTTTAATTTGATTATTTTTTTTTTTAATATATAATTTTTTGGTCGATTTAATTAGTTAAAATTGAAAAAAAATTAAAGTATAATTCCATAAAATTTAAACATAATTCATAAATGGGAAAAAATAAATTTATTTTTATATTGATAATAAATTAAAAAATCTTCCAAAATATAATATATAATATATAATTTCGTGGACCAAACTCTTGGGAACAAATTCCAATTATTAAAAGCAATTTGACCTCATATGTGTCTGATACACAACGCAGGCCCCGATGAGAGGGTGAAACAAGTGTGCATGCGAATATGTGGTCTGAGTAAAGTATGAGATGCGAGTGCAGGCACTAGAATTTGATGATATAATGGCTTTATTAGCATCCCTTCTCTGAATTATTTTTGTGATCATAAAATAAAGAATTTTGATGTACCAAAGAACTTTCTATTTAAGATAATGATATGAAGCCTTTAAGATCCCTTTAATTTAATAAATGATTACGCTTGTGATTAGCTTTAAACTTGTTTAATTATTAAGTTTGATTATATTTTAAGTATACTTTTATAATTATTTAATATTAAATTAATTTAGGCTTTTTTATGACTTTGATTTTGGTTTTACCACTTGTTGTTTAAGTGATTATTTTGTTAGATATGAAGTAAATTTGGTGGAGTTGTGTTTTGTGCCTTATTTTGGAAGAATAGAAAGTCTTGAGAAAGAATGAGGGTTTATTAAATAGATTTAGGCGGGAAATAATGAGGAGAAGATTATTTAGAGTTCAAGGGAAGGATAAGTATTGTGGGAAGACGATGGAAAGAAAACTCTAGGGTCATTTGTCATATAGAGTTTTTACATGGGTGGTTGTGAGAGAGGAGGGAAGAGAAGAAAAACTTGCATGATTTGGGACACTACGCTTTTATTCTTAGGAGAGATTGAAAGAGGTGTTGGGAACCTAATGATTTGAGCATTCACTTTGAACATACTATAGATGACAATTTTGGGCTTGGGCTCGAAGGGCTAGGGAACCTATGGAGGTTCCCCAAGCATAGGAAACCAAACAAGCTATTCCTAATTCGTTGGGTGGCAAATCTAGTTGAGCAAGCTTCGAAGAAGGAAAACAACTACAAGGACCTCATAAATTCCTAGATACTCTTCTTTTAGTTGCAGTTATCTAAGATAATATATACTAATACATACATACACACATTCTTGCAAAAATTATTGTTGAATGAAAAATTAATATTTTAATTTGTTTGAAAAACACACACACTCACATCTACCAAGATGTTGAAGACATGGTGAGAAGACCTCAGAGTTTATAGTTAATGTATTTTTTTTAAATAATGTATTAAGTCTTAGGTGAATTACAACAATATTCTCTTATCATATATTTATTTATGAATTTTAAATGCAGTGGTTTAAGGAGGTGACTCTTTAGGTTTTTTTGGATAGATTTTTTTTGGTGGATTTTATTTTGAATTCGGTTAAAAACTAAGAATAATTATAATTAGTTGTTAAATTTATATAATATTTTAAGGGTTTTTTAGCTATGAATTTTTTTTTCATATTTAAGAATGTAATTTAGATGATAATTATTATGATTTCACTAAAAATCATGTTAGGGTGTTTGGGCTAAACAAATTAAAAGTGAGTTAGGGATTAAAAGATCGCCTCATGACATTATATCATTTTAAATTATAGTACAAGTTTAGTTAAGATGAATTTAAATATTTTATGTTCTTTTTTTTCTTTGCCCATTAGGAAAAATCGTAATTTCATTATAAAAGAGGAAATTACGTGTTGTAGATGCTGATGCATATGCTGTGCATGATCAAGATCATGATAATCAGAATCGTTGCCTTTTTTCCATGCAGGGGACAACAATAAAACTAACATTGAGAGACATATAAAGTAATAGTATGAACATATACCAAGACAGTATATAATAACAAAAAAGGCTTATGCCTGATCAAAATAAAGAGATACAAGTACCATAACAATGATAAGTATTAAACATTCAAGTTCATAAAAGGCCTGTGATAATATTGGAAGAAAGAATCTCCTTCCTATTCTCTAATTAACCAGATGCCCGACAGCGCCATTCTGCTCCCTGTAAATATGTGTGCAAGAGAAAGAATCAAAATGTGTGATCAATCTCAAAGTCTCATCCAAGATGTGCAATAATGTATATGTAGACCATCTAGTTTTTCTGTTCAGCCAATCACATATTATTTTAGAGTCCCCATAAAGTTGCAAATCTATGCAATGTTTCTCCAAAGCAAATTGTATGGTGTGTTTTGCAGCAAGGAGTTTGGCTGAGTTATTTGTGCATCTGTGAAGACCAATCAGCATACTATAAGAATGATGTTGGGAAAGGTATAGAATAGCCCCCCCACCATAGCCTTGCTCTTGGGCAGCACCATCAAAATAAGCCCACGGTTTGTTGTAATTTATTTGGTGATGAGAAGGGTTGCGCCAATTACTGGGAGGAGGATCTTATGGGATGAGAGTGTAATCAGAAATGACTTTTGCAGCTAGGACATCCCAATTTGGAACAAAATCCTGAAAAATGTTGCGATTTCTAGATGTCCAGATTGTCCAATAAGTAAGAAGTGGGAGGTTCTGTATCTTTGGGGGGCATGGAAGTCTGATACCAGACTTACCAAGCAGCAAGTAAAGTATTTCCAGCCCAAGTAACAGAGGGATTGATATGCTGAAGAATCAGTTTCCACAGATAACATGAAACTGTACAATTTAAAAAAAGATGAGAAGCTGTCTTGATTGCCTGTTTATAGAGACAGCACCAGTGGGGCCCATGCTGTGATCGCTTGAGAAGATTTTCTCCTATTGGTATTTTGTTCCAGAGAATGGTCCACATTAAAAGTCTATATCTTGGGGGTGCCTTCAGTTTCCAAAGATTTCTCCACCAATCAGCCAGCAGAAGAGGCTGCCTTGGTGCTGCTAAAGTCAAATAACCTTCCTTAGGGGAGTATCTGCCATTTTTAGATAAAGCCCAAATAATTTCATCATCCCCTTCCAATATTCAGATGTGGTCATCTGTAAGCTCGAGTGAACTCCCCCCATTGTTGTGACCAAATAGGAGGAATATTTAAATTCTCTACAGATTTCCAAGCTTGATGAAGGAAAGTGGAATTTTCCAGGTCAGCAATATGAGAAATATAAGTGAAATTCTATTGTTGGAGATACAAAATGAGGTCCCTAGGTAATCGGTGCATGTCCCCATAGCCCACCCAAGGATCAAGACCAATTCAGACTGTGTTTCCAGATCGGATCCTCCAGGTGATACCTTCCTTGATCGGGCACAAAGCTTTAAGTACCGCCTTCTAGATAATTGAGACCCCTAAGGTACTTTGATGAGCTCTCCTAATCCAGTACATGATGTGTAGGGGAGCTATGTATTTTTCATATGTAACCCTCATCCATAGACTGTCTGCAGTAACTAATTTCTAGCCAAGTTTTGTAGCAAGAGCTAAAGAAAAATCTTCAAGTTTTTTCAGGCCCCACCTGCCCCAATTTTTTGGAAGATTTAGAGCCTCCCCTCTGACCCATGCAAAGATCCTTCCGTGTTTGTTCCCTTTCCAAAGAAACCTACAACAGATGGCTTGTACTATTGAGGATGCCCCTAGGAATCCAAGCCAAGGACATCCAATATACTGAGGTGGCCTCCAGGATGCTTTTGATGAGAGTGAGTCTTCCAGCTCGTGAAAGATATTTGAGGTACCATGTGTTAAGTCTTTTCTCCAATTTAGAGATAAGACAAGTCTAGTCAGCTATTTTATAGTCTAGGGTCTTCAACTTGTAGCCTAGATATTTGAGGCCTTATTCTAATTGCAGTTGGGAGAAATGGAAGCATTGTAGGGCAAAGAATATCTCATGCGGAGTACATTCAGTAGTTGTCAATGTAGACTTGTTGTCATTTACAATCATACCTATAGCCACTTGAAAGAGGGTGAAAGTTGCCTTGATGATGCTAATGCCCCCAATACTACCATTGATAAAGACCAAAATGTCTTCAACAAACAGAAAGTGTGTTAGGGTGCAACCTTTTGTAATCTTTATGCATTTTAGTTTGCCCCTGCG
>APFE031705208.1:24271-53268 GCA_000404065.3 Pinus taeda | reverse complement strand
ATCATAAGATTACTGCATGTACGCTGGTTGCTTTTAACATAGTCGCGTATATACGCGGATATCCTTAACTGAAGTAGCATATATGAATCTGAGTATGAAAATGAAAAAGTTTTACTGATTTGATAATACTGATTCACCCCCCCTCTCAGTATTATTTCCAACATTCATCTCCTTCCATCATCCATATGGCTCTGCTCCTCAGGCGCCTTGATTCCTCCTTTTCCTTAAGTATTTTTGCTCTCTTTGCATAATGAGAAACCATCCTGTTCTTATGATCCTCTGAGGAGTAGATGCCTCCTAGATTGTTCTCAAAAGTGGCAATTTCAGCTTCAATATTACAGAGAGTTTGTTCCTCCTATGTTCTTTTATTACGGGCCCAAAGCTTGGATATCTTCTTAAGGGTTGTAAGGTTGTGAATAAATCTTCTGGTGCCGTCTTCTCCTCCTCCAAGGGGGTTTGCTCTCCAGAAATCAGAGATCATTTTTTGATAAGAGTCATCCTTGAGCCAGACAGAGCAGAACTTAAAAGGAAATTTAGGTTTTGTTCGCCCCCATACAATTTCCAGGTAAATGGGGAGGTGGTCAGATATCCCCCTAGTACCCACCCAGTGTCTAATTTGTAATCCCAAGTCCAAGATCTTTTCTTTGACGAGGTAACGGTCAAGTCTGCGGGCCAGACTATCATCCCCTGTCCTGTTGTTCCTCCAAGTAGCTTGTGGCTTGGCCAAGGGGATATCAATTAGATTGTGGGCTTCTAGCTCAGACAAAAAGTAATCCGATAGAGAGTCTCTCTGAGCCTTACGACCCCATGATTCAGCATGTCCAATGGAGAAGTTTAAGTCACCACCCAGGATCAGGTGGTCGATCATTAGAGAATCAAAGCTTAGGAGGTTCTGCCAAAATACAGGTCTGTTTTGGCATGGGCCATATACATTTAAGATCCGGAAGTGGATCCCTAGTTTAGCCAAACTGATGTCTGCACCAAGATGACCCATCCCACCACAACAATTATGTAATTTGATGGTGTGGGGGTTGTAGCCTAATGCAAGTCCACCCGACCTACCATGGGCATCCAGGCCAAAAAATATCCATCCAGGAAGCATATTTTGAAGGGAATACGTAATATCAAGTATTGGTCCCAAAGTTTCTTGCAGAAAGATAATATCTAGCGGTTCATTTTTTAACAGCGTACGAAGGGCTAGTTTCTTGTTTGGCCTAGCCAACCCTCTACAGTCGTAAGAGAATATCTTCATGGAGGGAGAGGATGGGAACCTCTTGCTCTAAGCATCCTTGGAATGGTGGTTTATACCCCCAAGGTAATTTCATCTTTAGCAGTGCCTTGGGCCTTTGAAAGAAAAGAGGGTTGACCCCTCAGATTTTTTGGGGGAGGGGGGGAGTGAAGATATCAAGTCCAATATGATCCTGGGCTTTCCTTTTTGATTGTGAGTGGGTCATGTATCTCCCAGAAGGGGGGGTTGGAATGGAAGGAGTAGAGGACAGGGTGGGATGAGAAGGATTATGGGTGGATGCAAGGGAGAAAATGGGGATGGAGGCTAAAGGGCAGGTGGGAGGTGTAGTTTTAGGGGGGGGTGCACACAAATGCTGATCAATGTGCTCATTTGATGGGTTTAACACATGTAGTGAAGAGAAAGTGCTAGATAAATGACAGTCTATATGAGAAGAACTGCAAGTGGGGAAGGGAATGGATGGATTCATACCCGAAGAGGGCAAGCCCTCAAATGGCGACTACGGACGAGACTGAGAAGGCTGTGAATGATTTGGTGGCTGCCCGCATTTCTTCGGCTATGGAGGAGCCACTTCCTTGCCTACTGGAATTTTCTGCTGTTTGTCCAGAATCTCAACTGCGTCCAGGTCCGGTGTAGCCAAGGGTACCTGTCTCCTGGGTAGTGCTTCCTAATAAGTATGCTATTGGGAGGCCGCCTTTTGTTCAGTAGTCTGATTTTTCTTCTTATTCAGCAGAGGGAAATCCTTAAAAAAGTGCACAACCTTATGGCATCGACGGCATCGAAAGGGAATGCCCTCATAATCCAACAATTGCCTTCTGGTGTGGTTCCTCCAGTGGATATCGATGAACTCTAGCAAACCCTCAGACAAGTCCAAATGAACCAATATCCTCGTGTAAGCTAACTCCCCTAAAGTCTGATAGGAATTATGAAATGTAAGATAAATACCTTATGCATTGTCGATGAGCCTAAATACATCCTCAGTCCAGAAGTGCAAAGGAAGGCTGAGCAACTGAACCCCAAATCGGCCCTGCGTCCAACCTTTCCCTCGCTGGGTCGAAAACGGGAGTCCAATGATGGAGGAGAATCGGGGCCAGGTCTAAGTGCCAAAACGTGGACATTACCTAGTTGGTGTGCTCTAGGTTGCTAAAGTGAAGTGTGAACCATCCTTTTTCAAGGGTTTGAACCTTCGGTATTTCCTTGAGATTATCTACCCATACATCTGAAACCCATTGCTAAATCTTGGCTACATTGTAGTGTCAACCATGCACCCAGCCGATCAAAACCTTCGCAACGATATCCATGGCGTCTAATAGTTTGATGTCTTCAACTATATTGAGAGGCACAGCGCAGGCAAGTAGCTTTGGGCCCCATTTCTTTCTCGGCTGCCCAGGGACCCAAGTGTTCGTTGCCTCCTGTGATGAACCAGGGAGCGAAGGGTCCAGAGAAACCTTAGGGTTTTCTGTCGCCTCTTGCGGGATGGTAGCGAAAATTCGAGAGATGGGTCCGATGCTTGTAAAATGTCCCTGTGCCAGTGCCGAGGAGGACCTCGTTGCAGTATATCTTGAAACCACCATCTTCAAACCCTGAGGGGGGTCGGGAGAAATGTGACCTGTCACTGTCGAAGGAGTCGGAATGTTATCAGGAGTTAGGGTTTGATTAACAGGTTTTAGCGACGGTGTACTGTGAGCTTGCGAACACGGTAAGCTAGATTATGAGATGAGAGCAGGGGGAGAGGCCGCAGCTTTAGGAACAATTACTGGCGAGATGAGTGGTCTAGTGAACGGAGGGAAGGCTTCGACCTCATCAATCAGATCGGTCATGAAAGGGAAGAGACCAGTAGCCATGGTTTTAGTGGGGGACCATGACGGTACATCCTCCAAACGGTCCAGGAATTCTCCCAGGTCATCCATGATTGTCAGGGGAAGTCATGACAGCTGCCAGACGAGGACAACAAATCGACAGTCAACCATAGAAAAAACACCTGGGGGTTCAGCAAAACTAGGATGGGAGAGGGAAACTGTAGGCAGTTTGAGGCAGTCACAAGTAAATCGGGACAGGTATCAGCTAGTTATGGCCTGGTGAAGGAGCGGCCATGTCTATTAACTGCCAGAGGTCACGACATTGAAACCCTTAGACACTTCACATTGGAAACCCTCTTCGCACTCCACTCAAGTCTCGATGATCTTTTTATTTTGTTAGGATAATTATATTGAGATTTAATGATGCAATTGTACATTGCTTAAATTATTATTTGAATGTATGAATTGATTCATTTTCTTTATTTTTTTTCTTATGGCATTAGGATTATCTAATTTGAATGATTAAAATTTGCAACTCCACAATTTAGTAGTTCTAGGCCAATGAAAACATGATTTGTTCTCTTATAGACTAAAATTCAATTTTAAAAGACATTTTTAATTAATTATGACAAAATATCCCAACATTTACTAAGTTATAAATTATGGATATATATTTTTATTATTATAATAATAACTAATAATATAATAAATATAGTAATTTTAAAAAAAAATAATATAAAATAAATTGTTTTCATATTCTAAATAAATAAAGAATTATATTAAATCAATATTATAAACAAAATTTATTCAAAATTTAATTTTATTCTATTGAGTATGGAATCAAATATTACGAACAAAGTTATTTACATGGAAGTGATTTAAAGATTTTTAATGAACCTAGAGAAACACAAATATTCTTTCGTATTGAATTAAATACTAAGTGATTTAAAATAATATTCCCTTATCATATATTCATCTACTCTACTGGAGTCAAATTTTTGCTTGTGTAATAAATAGCATAAGGAGTTAAATAGTTTTGTCCCAACACAACCCCTGAAGTTGTATCTGAAGCATTGGTAGACATTGGAAAATGAGGAGACCAATTAGGTGCTCTTAAAATTGGTGCTTTAGTTATCTTTTGCTTCAATGACTCAAATTATTTTTGGGACTCAGAATTCCAAACAAATTCACAATCTTTTGTATGAAGTTCAAAAAGTGGAGAGGCTATTTTTATGAAATTTTCTGTGAATCTTCTATAATAACTAGTGAACCCAAGAAAACTTCTAACATCTCTTTGAAAAATTGAAATTTTAGAAATTACTTCTACTTTAGATGTATCCACTTTAATCCCATTACTTGAAATATGGTGGCCTAGAAAAATCCTTGCATTGAACATCATGAAACACTTTTCATGGCTTAATGAAAGGTTTTATTCTTTACATCTAATAAGAAACTTTTCCATTTTCTCAAGATTTTCTTCGAAAGTGTGACTATATACAGTAAATTCATCCATATAAACTTCCACACAATCATGAATTAAATCGTAAAATATACATAAAACTACTCTTTGAAATGTTGTAGGCGCATTACATAATCCAAGGGAAGTACCCTATAATAATATGTTCCCCATGGACATGTGAAAGTAGTTTTATATTGATATTGTTGTGCTAGTTGGATTTGGCTATATCCACTAAAACCATCAAGAAATGAAAAATATTTCCTCCCTGGTAAGGTATCTAATACTTGATCTATAAAAGGTGTGGAAAATGATCTTTAGAGTAGCTTTGTTCAATTCCCTGTAATCTATAAACACTTTCCATTTCCCATGACACCCATTGACTATTTGATATCGAATAAATGAAATTCACATTAAGTAACTTATGTAATTCCTCCTTAACAATCTCTCTCAAACTAGGATTCATCCTTCTCTGAGGTTGTCTAACTAGTTGGACATTTTCCTAGATATAAATATGATGCATACAAGTTTTAGGATCAATCCCTTTCATATCAGTATACTCACATGCATAAACAGAGGAATTTTTTTGAACATCTTTATCAATTTCCTCTTTTGAAATTCTTCCAAGTTTTTATTAATATTTAATGTTTTTCCTAGAAAGATTTCTACTTGAGAATTGCCAAACTTTTCCAAAGAAAGTAAATCCATTTGGTGAAATGATAAATATTCAATATTGCATAGTTCCTGAAAACTTTGATCTTCCTCATAGTATGAAGAGGAATAATTATTATTCATTAAGTTTATCAATTTGTCTTCTTCATATATTTGTGAAAGAGTAAACACTGGTTGCATATAATCAAAGTATTCATTATCATCATCTATCCAAATTTCACTTTCTACTTCAATTATTGTTTTTGCATGTGGATATAATGTGAATTTATTAGTAGATTTTCCATCAAAAATATACATATCACCAAATCAACAACTTATAAATGCATCAGTTGTAGCTAGCCAAGGTCTACCAAGGATCAATGGATGGCCTCCGAAATTATTCTTGGGAGTTAAAATAATAAAATCAACAGGATATTCCCAAGAATCTAAAGAAATAGACACATCTTCCAATATACCATCTAGTTTGATGATAGATCTCTCTACTAATTGCAACAATGTAGGAGTATATTGAAGATTAGGAATATTTAATTGATCCATAGTTTGTTTACTCATGATATTGATGGTTTCTTCTAAATCAATTAAAGTGTTTGAATCTCGACACTATTGATGTGAAATTTTACAATAGGGAAATCTAGATGTAGATATTTTTGAACAATTGGTTTCCCCATCATAATATCAACAATTTTCTTACCAATTGGATTTTCTTGGCATATTTTCCTTTTCTTTTTGGTTTACTAATGTATGGCCCCTTAATAGTTTTTGCAAATATTAGTATTTCATTTATATCTTGAAGCAAAGGAATTTTGATGCAAATATTCTTAAGTTCATCTAGCATATTGTTATCACTCAGTAATTTCTCTAGAAATTGTCAGAAGAAAGAAATTTCCTAGGTAACCACTAACCAACTTTGGAGCATATGTTCTAACCAACCTAAACTCAGAGTAGGCTCTCTCTGTATGATTTAACTTTTTTTGTTTTAATTTTAGGCTAATTATGATTGTTCTTGGGATTTTGATTTGTATTTGATATTGGATGGTGGGATTACTTAAATAGATGGATAGACTGATGTCTTTTAGACCGTTGGGCTATGGAGTCAAACAATAAGGAAGCAAAACTAGATTAACTCACTAAAGGGAATGTTCAAAGGGCAAGATAGCATAGCGTTTTCTAGATCTTTGAGACAGAGGGGTGAAAGGGTTTCACTAGGGGTGAGAGAGAAATTAAGGGTTCTTAGACCGAATAATGAATGAGGAATGAAGAGGTAATTGGGATCAAAGGGAAATTAAGAATCCTTTTACCTGGATATTCAAGAAATCAATCTAAACCAAGGAGCAATTAAGAATTCCTTAACTTAGATATCAGCAGAAAACATTCAAATGTATAACTATTAAGACAAAGTGTAATTAAACAAATTTTGAAGTATTATTCCAGTTAAAACATTTAGATTCAGAAACACATTAAAGATTACGAATAAATTGAGAAAAATAACAATAACACATGAGAATACTTCTCTGAAGTTCGCTTAACACATGAATCCTTGGAAATATCCGATCTTTATTTATCAATCCAGCTTGCTAGCTCAGCAAATGATAAAATAGCCCTCTGGGTCTTCCTGATCAAAAAGTCTATAGAAATGTTTCGTAAAATCCACACTACATACTTCGAATTATGAAGTATTTATATAGAATTATTTACAAAATATCCCAAACTGAATTGGGATTTATTTTAGGGAAAAAATATCTAATTCTAAAAAGGTAATGCCACCTTTCTAACTGATTTCTTTCTGGCACTATTATATCTGATTTCTTTTTGATATTTTAGCTAATTGATCTTTTAGTTGTCATCTGATACTCTTCGACTTATCTTCTTTCACTGATACTCTTTGACTAGGACAACTACCCATTTACTTTCACCGTTTTGTTTCTACCGAACTGTGTTAATTGTTGGGCTTACTTTGACTTAAAGTAAGTCAGTTAGCTACTCCCATCTTTCTTCAATTGGTAACTGAATGTTTTTCAATTTTCTGAAGACCTCATCAGCCTTTGTGTTCTTAGCAAATGTAGGCTTATTTAAAAACACGTGTTTTACCTCATGCTGGAGGTTAAAAAAGTTCTCCAAGGCTTGGTAAAGGACTTTACCAGAGGGCATCCCCTATTTTTTTGTGTTGTGGATGGCTGCCTTGTTGATTTGATCTTTGGCCACTTCCCTGAGCTTCCTATCATAGTCCTCCATGTCATCAATTTATTGTTAATTACCAAAGGACTTGGCAAACCTTTCTATATCAAAGTGTCAAACTTGAACTTAAATCTATCTATGGAAAGTTGCATGGTCTGACACTTGTATTCTAAGTTGTGCATCAAATTCCTTTTAGTAAGCATTCTTTTTACTTCTAGGATTGTTCTGTCCTATCATCAATATTCAATTCTTCAAGTTCATATTTATTCTTAGACTTAAAAAATTTAATGTTTCTGGTTGCCTCTTCTGGCATCCCTTCCAGCTCTGTTCTGACTTTTTGAATGGCCTCTATGGCCTCTTTAACCAAGTCCATCTACTAAAAAATTATTTGAATGGATGGCTAAATATCTTGATAGATTCAATGATATTGGTCCAAAGTTTTTCTTTTGCTTGTCCCAATGGCTCACCTAGAGTCATTTCTTTCTCTAGTTTCTTTATCCTCTCTGTTAACCTTGCTACCTTTTGTTGTTCCTCTTTATTCATAATTTGAGAAAGTTTACAGTCTGTCTCTAGACTCTTTACTTTCTCTTCCAATTTCCTGATTTCAATAGCTTTGAGGGACATCTCTTCCATTTCCTTAGCCAACCTATTGGCTTCTTCACTTGTAGAATATGTTGCGGTCAACCTTGTTACTAAAGTGGATGGTGTTGTCGCAGGCAATGCAGTGGTCAATGGAGTTGTAGGAGCTAATGTTTCAGCCAATGTAGATGGTACTATTGTGGTGACTATTGGGATGACAATGGCTGCAACTTCCTGGAGGCTGGCCTACTTGGTTAACTTATCCATTTATCTCTCCATTTATTTTAGCTAGGTTTTCAATTGTAACACCAAGTCCAACATTTCCTCATGGTCAGTTTGGCTCTCTAACACCTTGGTGGTCTATGGGTGTAATGAAGCAGGGACTTTTAACTATTTCTTCAAAGCTGCTATATCTTCATTTTTCTTTTTGATCAATTGTTCTGCTGCCTTAATATTTGCAGGATCATGGCCCATTTCTATGACCAGGTCTTCTAAGGATTTAATCCTGTTGTCCTTGGCCTAAGAAGAGGCATTTTCTAGCTTCATTTGTGAAATTATATTATTTAAGGACTCTTGTAACCTGTATGCATCCATGGCCTTACCAGTCAAGGTGGAGTATATCATTTCTCCAGCTTGTTTGTGAAACTCTATTTGGTCCAAGGGATGGATATCCTTTGCCAACACTTCAAATGTCGCCTTCTTATAATCTGCTAAAGGTTTGGGTTGTGGCACTGTTGGATGCATATATGACATTTGCATCTTTCCTTCCTCAATATCAAATGAAGACATTAGTTTGCTCTAGTTAGAAGCTGAATGCTTGAAATAATGAGCATATCTCTCAGCTTTCAATTTTTTATTTCTTAATTTGATCTCCTTATATCTATCTTTGATGGTTATTTATTTGTTAGCTGGTTTGACAAAGGAAGAAACTTTTGTTGAAGTTGCGGGTTCACTGATTTCCTCTTTTCCTTTCTGAACTTTTATGTCTGGCACTATCTTTGGCATTGGTTTTGACTCTGTTTCTAGCTCTGCCCTTTCTACTTCACTGTGTTCCTCCTGTACAGAAGCATGATTCCTTTTCTCCTTTTCCTTTGGTTTTCTTGCTCATCCACTATTTCCATCTGGGAACTAGAAGTCTCTTCTTTGCTTTTAGGCTATTGCTCCTTATTCAAAGGTGTTTGCAATGCAGAGGGAGCATCCATCCTTTGACATTGATCTGGGATTTGTAGGAACTCACTAAGGTCAATCTGTTGCTCCATATCATACAGAGCATTTTCAACATCAATAATTGTGCTATCTTTATCTACCAAAGTGTTTTCCAACCATTCAATTTGGTTGGCATATCTTTCAATTTCAGGTGCTGAATAATGTGCATAAGGAGCTAGTTTGACCTTGGTTCTCATTTTTCTTATTACTCCATGAGGATCATACTGCCACATAAAACTCTTGGTAAATTTCAACTCCTGTAACATATTGTTTGCCTTTGGTCCAGATTGTCTATTGTTGCAAATAAAAAGGCACAATTCACTTTTGACTATGGATTGGATCTTCTTCTTTGCAACCACGAAGTGGACATCATCTAAGTTGATGATTTTCCTGAAATTTTCCAAGGCAAAAATTCTCAAGGGAAGATACTTTAGAAATTTATATGGAGTCAAGTGGCAGCCATAGACTCTGATCTCTTTGTGATTCTGATACAAGTACCAGTCTTCTATCTTACTATTTTTAGCTAGCTAAAGTACCTTTTTGATCTGAGGACTAATCCTACGTTGCACAATCCCTATCAGCATATTCATCACTTGGTGGACAAATGAATCTATGAAGTCCTTATAATCAGAGACAACGGAATATCTCTGGGAGCACATACCTCTCTTTTCCTCTACTATCACATTTATGGTCTTCATGGGGAATTTATTAGTTTGGTAGTACAAAAACAAATAATACAATACTGCAGAGAATTTAAACACTCTTTCAATGGGCAATATGATGAGTTGCTCATGCATTTTGTCTACAATGAACTGAGCATAATCAAACTTGATGGCAGGAGGTTTACCAGGGTAAAAAGGGACATGAATGAAAAAGTAACTTCATCTACATGTTCATTTGTCCTATATCCGAGGACGGAAGATACCATGGTGATAATATGTCTGGCAGTTTGTGAAAATATGGGGGTCATGTATGGAGGAGTAAAAGTTGGTGTATGCTTCTCTGCAACTATGAAATTCTTGAACACTTTCTTAGCTTTGTCCTCATCAATAGAATTTCACAGTTCTAGAAGTCCTCCAATGGACGAAGGCGCTAAATTTGGGTTGGGCTAGACTTGTAACATTTGATTGATGGATTCTGGAGTGATAATGAAGAGCAGATGTTGATTGGGGGCTACTACAACCCCCTGGCTGGGAATGTAGCAGGTCTGATAATAGTGGATAATGTTTGGGAGACTGTGGACTTCTGGGAATGAGTAGAGGGTAGATTTGATTACTAGAGGTGAATGTCATTAGCATGATTTAAAAATATATCTTTTCTCTAGAAGTGGAGCTTCATTCTTTCAGAGGCAGAGGATGTATCTTTAATTTGAAAATCCTTATCAGCCAAAAGTAGGTGATCTTGGTCAAGGTAGGGGGTTGAAACAAGCTTAACATTCAGGGAAATGTGGGTAGACATTGTGTGGAAAATAGAGGTAAAACTCGGAAATTGACTTCGTAGGGTTCGACCAGTGGTCTGGGTTTTACAAGGTTTTTAAGGGTCTGGGTGCAAATCAATTAATTCAAGGGTAGAAAGCCTAATTTAATTTATTCAATCTTGAATTACTTGTACTTTTATATTAAAATGGGGAAAATATGGTGTATTTTGTAGAATACCTAAAACCGGAGGTTGGTGTTGTGAATTTAGTCGAGGTTTTAGGTTGCAGACAATAGGTGTTGGCTCTGAACGAGTGCTAGAGACAAGATGGTGACTCGTAGTTGATTGGAGGTTGTAGATTTCTGGTGCGCAAGAAAGCTCAGGATTTCAATGTGTGGATGGTCGAAAATGTAAAAAATGGAGTTTGCAGGGTTTTATTGGGTGAAAACTAAGAAAAGCAGGGAGTTTGGTTAATAACAGTGACTGGTTTTGAGAGGGTGGTTTTGCCCTTCTTCCCACCACTTTTGGGGGCAGGGTGGTAAATTGGGAGGGGATGCGAAATGACGCGAAGGTGACATGTCATGAAATTGGGTCTTGGCAAAATCACCAATTTTGGGTGCTATCGGGTTGTTAAAGTTCAGAAATGGAATGCACGCGAAATGGAGCGATAACCTTTGGATGAGATGGGTATTGATCAGACGGTGGTCGTGCTGAATATATGCGCGAAGGGGATCGGGGGAATGGTTAAGGAGGGGCCTACCTAATCGAATACACTTAAGCCCATTTATTTAGCTTTTAAATCGTGGGTTAACTTAAATGATCAATCGGGCGAGGTTTTGCAAGGCAGAAGGGTTTTCAACTTAGGATAAGTTGATTTATGGGTTTTTAGATTAGAAGAGGGGAAAATAACTTTTCACAAAGGGGGAAAAGGGTTTTTACCCTAGGGAAAGGGATTTATGGAACATAATGATTATTTTAACAAGGGGGGAGGTATTTTAAAGGGAATTTCTAGGGGAAAATATGGGATAATGAAGTAAGGGTAAAAATGGAGGGGAAAAGGGGTATTTAAAGGGATGATGGGGAAATTAATAAGCATGAGAGGGAGAATCTTGTGAAAGGAGGGGGAGTTAGTAAAACGCATCTTAGATTAGCTTAGTAATTTGATGAATGTACCTGCACATTATGATTTGAGCATGTAAAATGTGCTTAGCATTTTGACCACATGGTTAATTCTACAAGTTTTCTTCTACTTACCCTTTATCAACCTAACATTTTTTCTTCTTTTGCATGGGTGCACTTGAGCTAGCAAACCCTTTATTACTTTATTTTTTATTTGAATAAAACTATCTAAATCTAACCTTATTTCTTCCAATGGCTCAGATTAAACTTTTGAGCTCACTTTTATTTTTATACCTATCTACTAATCTGCCAAGATTAAACAGTTTGGCTAGCCTTTATTCTCTATCTATAACATGAAATTTAAAACATGAAATAGTCAAGATTACACTATTTTACTATCATGGATTATGGCATTTTAACATGCTACACACAATCATTATTTTGCATGAAAAATTAAATAACAGTGGCATTTGGACTTGCAAACTTTCATGGTCTATTTTATTTTGGGGTTCATATATATACTTTTCAATTTTTCTTTATTTTTTTACCCTTTGTTTCTTTTTTGTCCTTTGATTATTCTTTTAGGACATACTCTCTTTTTATTTTTTAAATATGGAAAACTATTCGCTGAAAGCAAAGTATGTACATATTACAAGCTTGAGAAAAAGTCAATTCAAAATTATGACACCTATTGTTACAGGAACCTAACACATATCATAATTTGGTAAAACAATTTTCATTTCTATTTGCGGATCTTGTAAGGAAATAGAAGGTTGCTACACTAGAGCAACTCTAGGAGTTTCTTTTATTTTCTCATCTTTCAATTGTATAGGAACATCTTCCTTTGGAGGAGTATTTTCTTGATCAATGTTTGCATCTTTTTCATTAACTTCATCCTCATTATATTTTTGGATGGAAACTATTGGTAACTTCTTTTGCAAAACCCTACCTGATCTAAGTTGAACATCATTTAGACCTAATGGGGTTACCATACAAGTTTGAAAATTTTGACCTTCAATATTATAGATAGCTTGTTGGTTTTTATTATTTGGATTTGGAAGTGGTTGGGCAGGTAGTTGATTGTATTTTTGAGGAAATGATGTGGATGGTAATGAAAGTTGTTGATTTGGATTTTGAACTTGAAATTGAGGGGGTTGGTTTGGTTGAGGAGGGTAATATTGTGGTGGAAAAGAATAAGATTGTTGAAATTAAGGATATTAAGGATTTATACCATAATTATTTTTCCAACCTTGCGCCCAAAATGGATTTTGATGTTGTGGGGGCGAAGGTTTCCAAAACATAGGTGCAGTCCAGTTATTCCGTGGTTGTTCATATGATTGAGTATTGAAACCTTCAGTCATATTTGGTTGTTGATTTTTCCATGATCTCTTAGCAGCAAAACGAAGTGATTCAAATTGGTTTGTTCCAACCTCATCTTGAAAAACAACTTTAAGACTAGGAAATGAGGGGCACTCCTTTGTATCATGAT
This sequence comes from Pinus taeda, assembly GCA_000404065.3. Classification (NCBI taxonomy): domain Eukaryota; kingdom Viridiplantae; phylum Streptophyta; class Pinopsida; order Pinales; family Pinaceae; genus Pinus; species Pinus taeda. The sequence goes on along the minus strand of APFE031705208.1, from coordinate 40,111 downwards.
TTTCAACACATATGACACAAATTTCTATACTATTAAGGGGACATTATTTCAAGGCATGTTTTTTTCTACATTTGGGACATGAAACAAATAATGCAACATTCTCAGTTTTTTTCTTGTTTTGTGTTTTGAGAGTTTTTAGTTGCTCACTAAGATTCCCAAGGATAAGTGTTTTGAAGTTATCAAGCAAATTAACTATTTCATCTCTACTTACTATTCTAGTTGTAGATTTACTAAATCTTGACATGACATGATCTCTTGGATTCTTACTAGTTCTAGACTTACCTCATGAAGTATGTTTACACAAATCACAAATTTCACAAAATGATAGTTGAGAAACATATACTTTGCCCATTAATTTGAGAGTGTTAATCCACTCATGATCCAAAACCAGAAGAATTGACTATTTGCTCAATTTCTCCAAATATTAACTAAGGTTTCTTTTATGTGAATGAATGAGAGAAAATTTAGTTTTATATGCCTTAAACATAAAACTTGAAATCTAAAATTAAGCATGAAAAACAGAGAACAAGAGGCAAACACATAAAACTTGATGACAGAGTTCGTCTCTCCTTGACTACATCTCCAGGTCCACTTCCAATGGGCGTCTGTTGTATTAAAAATGCTCATAAAATATCTTTACATCAAACACCTTTATTTAATGTGCACACAAGCAACAATTGCTACTGTCAACTGATAGGCCTCAGCCTCAACTTTCCAACGCAACTTACATATCTCAAAAATACCCAATATTGGCGAAGTTATGCCTCAAAAGGCATATTACAGGCACAAATAACACAAGTTCGACAGACATGCCTTTCAACTCCTCTGCCTTGGGTGTACTGGTTGATCTTTTTGTAAACCCACAGGAGGTCACAGGGTCAAACCTGCAGGCCTCCCGGGATTGGATTGGTAATGTATAGCATATTGTTGTAACACATTACAAAATATGGAAAATAATTGTTTCATACCCGCACCACATGTCAATGCTTTGATGTATCGTTATAGCTGTGATATTATATAGTTTCAACAAAATGTTATATGGTTGAAAACCATTGGACTGATGGATATGCATATCATTGTGGCGCATTTCATTATAACCATAGTTTTTACATTGGTTTGACGGATATAACATAGAACCTTCACACACCATAATTAGCATATGGTTGTAACCATAGTTTGACCAACAACTATATAACTTGACCCGTGGCATTTTTTTGTAACAATTGTAACCCGACGGTGATGTTTGGACTTCATGCCAATCATGCATATGGTTGCTCATTGCTATGTTTGGTGGCACGATATAAAAATTTGGGTTTTGGGAGGGCTGCAGGATATGGTGGGCTCCGTAAATCCTTCCCCCATTACCATTTCAACCAAAATTGAAATATAACATTTGCGTCAATGCCAATAAAGAAATAACGTAGCTCGTTGGTAAAGCTTTATGATGATGGTTAGGAGGTCGCGGGTTCAACCCCCGACCTTGGAGGTTTGACCTGTGCCTGGTAGTTTGACCTATCCATTTTGACTTGACTATGACTTACTACATGTCCTGCTATGAAACTGCCACGTGCCCTATTCTAAGACCGCCATTTGGCCTGATCTGGCCTTTTTTTCCCTATTTATAGAAAATTTAAAATGTGTTTTCTCCCTCATATGGAGGCCATTTTGAAAATTGAATATACCATTGGAATCAACATGATGAGCTCTTTGACTTGGCACTAGTTTCATGAGCATATAAGAATTTTGAACTTCGAGAATTTTGAGGATCCTCCTAGATCATTCCTCTCCAATGGAAGCTTTTGGACCTCCAAAAGTTTGGTTTTAAGCTTGGATTCATACCTTTGAGTCCCACTTGAAGATGTTCAACATCTCTTCACCTATAAGTGCGGACCTTCCTATCCAATATGGTATATTCCTATAATTCAGTCATACATTCAGGTGAAAATCATCTACAGTTGGAATTTGAGCATTTTCCTATAGATCCATGATCAATGGAGGTTCATACAACTTCAAATTATCAACATTTACAACTGATTATATATGCATGTATGGAGGCAAATTCAACCGAAATTCATTGTGCCAAATCTTTTCAACAATTTTAAAAGGACCATACCTTATAGGTTTCAACTTTTTACCTTCACCTTTCATTCTTTCTTTGATGATGTATAGCCATACTTGATCACCAACTTGGAAGTGATGATCCATCCGATGATTGCCATGCCGCATTTTGTACTTGGCCTAACTTTTCTCCAATTGATCCTGCACTGCTTCATGAATATTTTGGATTATATGAATGAACTTGATTGCTTTTTCGACATCTCCATGCCCATTCTCCTTAGCTTCTTCACCAAACATGAAGTTCATTGGTGATTTTGGTAGGTACCTAAAGCATGTTTCAAAAGGAGATCTACTAGTAGAAGAACCTACACCAAAATGCCATGAAACATGAGAAGAAAATGCTTCTATGATCACATGCACTCTTTCTCCCTGTGGTATGAATAACTTGCCAAGATGGTACAATAACTTGTCATGAACATGATAATTGACATCTTCCACCTGAGAATCATGAGTTAGTGATTCATAAACGTATTTGAAATCACTATTTGCAGCATAATGTTCTATATAACTTTCTTGTGCTAAATAATTGTTTTGCAAAATAACTTAAGCATTTAAAGAAGGTCTTGATAACATAACAACTACTTTATTGGTGGTACCTTTCTTATATTTGATTACTAAGTGAGATTGCTGCAAAAAACCCATCCATCTATAATGTCTAGACTATTGCAACTTAGTTTGAGATTGAAGGTACTAAAGTGGCTGATGATCGTATGAATCACTGTTTCTTTGCCCATTAAATAATGTTTCCATTTTTTAACACTTTCCACTAATACATATAATTATTTATCATAAGTTTGATAGTTAGCAACTGCTTTAGAAAATGTTTATGAATCAAAAAAATATGCTTTCCTTTTTGCAATAACACTGCACCCATTGCATACCCACTAGCACCAATTTCTATATCAAATGGGTTTCGAAGGTATGGTAAAGCCAAGATTGGAGTTGTAACAATTTCCTACTTTAAAGTATTGAATGATTTTTGTTTTTTTCCTCCCCACTGAAAGGGGACTTTAAAATTTGTTAAAGCATGAAGTGGTGATGCAATAAAAGAGAAATGATAAATAAACTTCCTCCAATACTGAACTGCACCCAAGAAACTTCTAACTTCCATCACATTTTGAGGACTTGGCCACTTAACAATTACTTCAATTTTAGTTGGATCTATTTTTAGTTGACCACCTCCAACTATGTAACCAAAATATACTAAGGAAGTTTTTCCAAATTCACATTTAGAGAGTTTGAGATACAGTTTCTCTCTTTGCAACACATCAAAAACTTGTTTAACATGCTTTATGTGTTCTTCCAAACTTGAATCGAAAATAAGAATATCATCCAAATAGACTATGGCTTATCACTAAAAGGAAGAAAAAATCATTCATCACTCTCATAAAAGTTGTTGGAGCATTGCATAACCCAAATGACATAACCAACCATTCAAAAAGCCCCTGTCTAGTCTTAAGTGTAGTTTTCCATATGTCATTCTTTGCAATACAAATCTGATGATAACCACTTCTTAAATCCATTTTTGTAAAGTAAACAACGTTCTTTAACTAATCAAATAAATCATCGATTCTAGGAAAAGGATACCTATTCTCAACGGTGATTTGATTTAAGGCTCTAAAATCAACACACATTCTCCAAGTGTCGTCTTTCTTAGGGACTAATATGATTGATGATCCACATGGAGAAGAACTAGGTCAAATGAAGCCTTTATCAACCAATTCCTAAATTTGTTTCTTAATTTATTCATTCTCTATGAATAACATACGATACATGCCAATGATTAGGAGAGGGGCACCAGATTGTAATTGAATCTCATGTTGTATTTCTCGTTTTGGAGGTAAACTTTTTGGTTCTAAACAATTCCTTATAAGAATCTACTATTTCAACCAATTTGTCCTTAAACTAACAATCACACCCTTGAAAAGAATCATACTTATCTTTAGGTTGCTCTTTAACAATCATGAGAATAAACTTTTTACTTGAATTTATTAGCCTTTTCATTTGACTAACATTGATTAAATCCAAGTTTGTCTTAATTTTGTGCTCCCTGAAAATATATTCAATTCTATCTTTAAAAATATGATACTTATTATCCTTTCTATGAAATATGGCATCTCTATCATAAAGACACGAACTACCCAACACAACTCCACATATATCCAAAAAGAATCACATCTAGCTCAACTTCATCAACAGAAGTAGTTGTAATTGCAAACCTTAATCGACACTGTTTTGTGACTTGCATCTGAGTATTTTCTTTCAACCATCTTGAAGGGTATGGTTTTGGATGAATTTTAGTTTCCAATCCCGATTTCCTTACTAGTTCCTCAGGAATTAGATTTTCTTGTTATCCACTATCACATAATGTGTCTATCTTAGTGTGCTTAGATATGATCCTTATGTGAAAAAATTCAACTCTCTTCTCTTCTTCAATCACACCATTAGATTTTGAAGAAGATGTAGAATAAGCAGAACTAGAACTAGTTTCAGAAGGATTACTTGTTATACCCATAGCGGTAATATTATTTTCATCACTGAAGTTGGATCCCAAATCTTGTTGGACTGCGACATTAGCTTTCTTCTCACCCTTATTCTTAAGGAACTTTTTTGGTTTAAGTTCAGGATGAAGCTTCCAACATTTGGAGTCATTATGTCCAACCCTTTAACAATGAGTATAAATAGGCCTTTCTTATTCCTTCTTAGTTGTTTTTGATTTCCCTTTTGATTTGAATTTAAATAGGAATGCAGATATAACCATAAATACAAAGATGCAACAAAAATAAAACTATCTTTCATTAATATCAAATAATGAAATATGCTTACAAACAGAATGGAAATGAGACTAGCTTGGGCGACAGTAACTTATCTCCGAGAAGAGATGTGGTGGCTACATGCCTTTGAACTGCGTTACAATGAGGCTCAAGGGCCTTTTTATTATTAAACGATAAGAGGAAACCATAAACAACTAAAACCCTAACCTGAGGAGATGTAACACCAAGAGTTTATGGGCCTCGTTGGGGTTAGTTGGGTAGCCAACTTCCTGGGGTCATAGCTTGGTCATATTATCTCCATTTGACGTGCATGATACCTCATTAGAAAGATATCTTTGAGGACTAAAATTAAAAACGTGATCTCAATGAGATCGCTTAGAGTGGTCTTGCCAAAAAAATGTCATTTAGGGCCTCAAAACAGATTCGGAAGTTCAGGGCCAGAAAAATTACCAAAAAATAGTAAACTGTGCTACAATTAAGGAAATTGAAAACCTAAAAGAAACAATGGTAGGGGTCCATGTGGAATAGGCAGGTGACCACCAATATTCACCTGGATCATTCCTCCCCCTTAGGAAGCAATGGTCTCCATTGCGTTGAGCCACTCCATAAGATGGGGAAACTTCTACTGAACTTGGTCCCTAGTGAGCCATTTTCCTTGGTGTAGGAGTTGGTCAGCTTTGACAACTCAATACAGCTAGATCTTCTGATGGCGAGTGTTCTTGATCTATGTGTGCATGATTTGATCAGTTGCATCTTGTTCCATGCAGTCTGGATTTAACTATGTTGGTGTGAATTGTTCTACAATGTTAGATGTGTCCAGTAATGGTGGAAAGAATGGTCGAAGGTGATCCACATTAAACATTGGGTGCAAGCCAAGGAATGGGGGAATATTTAGCTCAAAAGAACTATCTCCCACAGCCTTGGTGATGGTTTATGGCCCATATCGAAGCAAGTGAATCTTGCAATGGGGCCCAGCGAGGCGCTCCTGCTGCAGATGTAGCCAAACTTTGTCACCCACCTAGAACTTGTGTGGTGCCTGATGCTAATCATGTCATTGCTTGTACTTAGCATTGGATTTGTACTTAGGATGTGTTGAATGTGCTTAATGAAGTTATTTTCCTTGTTGGCTTCGGACTGGACATGAGCTGAATCTGCCTGAGTCGCTGCAAATGGTATGGCCACATCATTGGGACGTAGTGATTGGAATCTCAAGCCCACCTGAAAAGGGTTGTGGCCATTCAAGATGTGGAGCGCCCGGTTGTAGTTGTGTTGGACATAGGGGAGGTCCTCATCCCATGCACGTGTTAGGTGTGGAGCCTGATTATCTTTCGTATTCAAATGTATCGCCGCATTGGACCCCAATTCGAAATGGGGCAGCAACGCCGCCCGTAAAATATTCGCTGCAGGGGGGGTCCGGGGGGGCGGTTGCGACCTTTTGGGAGCCCCCCCTGGTGGGACGTTTCGGGGGCTGCGCCCCCAAAGCTAAGAATAGATGTAAAATTTCCTTGTAAAAGTACAGTAATTTTGAGTCAATCTAAGCTATTCATTAGGCGAAGATCTGACGGTAGAAGTTATGTTTAATTTAGGGTTTTGTGCCCTAGAAGGCAACCCCTCACTATATATGAGGAAATTTTATTGTGTCTATGTATATCTGTATTCTAAGTGAGGAAAAGAGAGGAGATTAAGAGCAAAGATGTAGTTACAATGGATCTGATGTAGGTTGTATCTCTTCAGTTTGCTGGATAATATAATAAAAGAATGACTAGTTGTTTCTTCGTGGATGTAGCCCAAACTGGGTGAACCATGTATATCTGTGTCTCTCTTGTTTTATGCATTTTTTGTGTTTATATTTCTGCAATATTTTATGTGTTCCATTGCTCTATAATATATAATTTTCTAACAACTGGTATCAGATTCGAAGGTCTATTTGGCTGATAAACTCACAGGAGAGAAGGGTTCCTAGTTCGAGTGGGAGCAATGGCGGAAGATGGTAGGTTTAGGGTCGAAAAATTCAACAGCCAAAACTACCAGTTGTGGAAGATGCAAATGGAATATTATCTGTATAAGAGAGATCTGTACCTACCATTGAGCGGAAAGACAGAGAAGCCGATGAGTATGACAAACACAGAATGAGATATTCTCGACAGAAAGGCACTTAGAACAATACGGCTGTCCCTAGCGGCATCGGTAGCATTTAATATTTCAAAGGAAACGAAAACAAAGGGTTTAATGTTAGCATTGGCCAAACTATATGAAAAACCCTTGGCCTCAAATAAGGTATTTCTTATGAAGTGTTTATTTAATATGAAGATGTCAGAAGGTGAACCTATTGCTGATCATTTAAATTATTTTAATACAGTTACAAGTCAGTTAAGTTCTGTAGGGGTAACTTTTGATGATGAAGTTAGGGCTCTATTATTTATGTGCTAATTGATAGAAAGTTAGAATGGTTTAGTTATGGCCATTAGTAAATCTTTCTTTGGATCTATTACTTTAAAGCTTGATGATGTTGTCGGTACAATCCTAAGCTAGGAAATGTGACGGAAAAACTCCGGTGAGACATCAAGTAATGCTTTGACTACAGAGACTAGGGGAAGAAAAATGGAAAGAGGAAAGAGCCCTGGATATTGCAGTAAGTCAAGAAAAGGTAGATCCAAGTCCAGATCAGGGATAGTGTGCTAGAAATGTGTGAAGAAAGGACACTTGAAGAAATACTGCAAGTCTTGGAAGGGAAAAGAAGGAGATGCACAGCAAGAAACTAATCATGACGTGAATGTAACAGGTGATGTGTTGCAATATGCTTTGATTCTTTCATTAGAAAATATTATTGATGCCTCGGTGGTAGATTTAGGGGCCTTATTTCATGCCACACCTGATAGGAAACATTTTCATGATTATGTTCAAGGAGATTTTGGACAGGTTCGATTGGGTGATGATAAACCCTGTAAAATCGTTGGAATGGGTACAGTTTTCAGAAAACAGCAAAATGGAAATAAATGGCTATTGAAGGAGGTAAGGCATGTTCCAGATTTGAAGAAAAAATTTGATTTCAATAGGGAAGTTGGGAGGTGAAGTTTGCGTAACCACTTTCACAGATAAAACCGGGAAGGTCACTAAAGGATACCTGGTAATAGCGAAAGGAGGAAAGTTTGATACATTGTATTTATGCAATGGTATTTCTAATTCTGTTAATGTTTTAACTTCTACAGGAGAAGATATGGCATTGTGGCATCATAGGCTCAGGCACATGAGTGAGAAAGGGATGCAGATTCTACACTCAAGAAATCCGTTTCCAGGTTTGAAGCATGTTGATTTAAAATTCTGTGAGAATTGTGTTTATGGAAAACAAAAGAGAGTCAAATTCCTTAGAGTTGGGAAAGAAAAGAAGAGTGAAAAATTAGAGCTTGTGCATACAGATGTATGGCGACTTGCTCAAGTATCATATCTTGGTGGCTCTCATTATTATGTTACTTTTATTGATGATGCAACCAGAAAAACCTGGATTTATTGTATACAAAATAAATGTGATGTATTTGATACTTCCAAGAAATGGAAAGATTTGGTTGAAAATGAGACAGGAAAAAGGTTGAAGTGTCTCAGATCAGACAATGGATGTGAATATTGCAATGAAGAGTTTGATAGGTACTATTCTAAGAATAGAATTCGCAGAGAGAAGAAAATTCTAGGAACACCACAAGAAAATGGTGTGTCAAAAAGGATGAACAGGACAATCATGGAGCGTCCAAGGTGCATGAGATTGCATGCAGGATTGCCTTTACAATTTTGGTCAGATGCTATAGATACTATTGTTTATCTAATAAACAGAGGGCCTTCAAGTTCCTTGGATGGTGGTATTCCAGAGGAGGCATGGATAGGTAAAAAGGTAAACTACTATTTTTTAAAGACTTTTGGTTGTGAAGCCTTTGTTCACATTAATAAAGAAAATAGAACAAAACTTGAGGCAAAGTCAAAGAAATGTACCTTTATTGGATATGGTGTTAATGATTTTGGTTATCGCTTATATGATTATGAAAATCACAAAATCATTAGGATCAAAGATGTAATATTCGATGAAAATTTTTTGTATAAGAATTAGCTGCAGGAAAAGAAACACGAAAAAGAAAACAGAGAATACACAATGCTTGACGATATTACAGAAAAAGTGATGGTGCCTAAAAATCATATTGATCAATAGCCAAAACAACAACCACAAAAGAAACAAGCACTTCAAACACCTGAAAGTGGTGTTAGAAGATCTACTAGGATAAGGAGACCCCTTGAACAATACTCTCCTTCATTATATTATGTATTGTTGACTGACTCTGGTGAACCAGAATGTTATGAAGAAGCAGTGCAGGTAGAAACCAGGAAGAAGTGGGAACAAGCCATGAAAGAAGAGATGGACTCCTTAGCACATAACTAGACTTGGGACTTAGTCAGATTGCCTATAGGGAAAACAAAATTGTAGAATAAATGGGTTTACAAGTTGAAGGAAGAAGATGGAGGTAGAAAAAGGTATAAAGCTAGACTTATGGTGAAAGGGTTCGCACAAAAATAGGGTATAGACTTCGATGAGATATTTTCTCCAATTGTGAAAATGACTTCAATCAGAACTATTCTAAGTCCGGTAGCAGCTGAAGATTTGCATCTTGAGCAGTTAGATGTAAAGACAACCTTTCTCCATGGGGGTTTGGAGGAAGAGATATATATGCATCAACCACAAGGATATGAGGTAAAAGGGAAGGAGAAACTAGTGTGCAGGTTGAAGAAGAGCTTGTATGGCTTAAAACAGGCTCTAAGGCAGTGGTATCTAAAATTTGATAGGTTTATGTTTGAACAAGGTTATCCTAGGTGTCACTCTGATCATTGTGTTTATCTGAAAAAGGAAAATGATGGCAGCTATATTATATTGTTATTTTATGTAGATGACATGCCTGTTGCAGGTTCTAACATGCAGGAAATAAATGTGCTCAAAAGGAAATTGGCAAACTCATTTGCAATGAAGGATTTGGGTGCTGCAAAACAAATCCTTGTTATGAGAATAACTAGAGATAGGAAGAATTGCAAACTAACATTGTCTTAAAGTGAGTACATAGAAAAGGTGTTGAAAAGGTTTAATATGTAGAATGAAAAACTAGTTGGTATACCTTTTTCTAGCCATTTAAAACTTAGTAAGGAGATGTTCCCAAATACCTAAGAAGACATGGATTATATGTCTAATGTTCCATATGCATCAGCAGTTGGAAGCTTAATGTATTCAATGGTCTGCACAAGGCCTGATATTGCACATGTAGTGGGAGTTGTAAGTAGGTACATGAACAATCTAGGAAAAGAACATTGGATGGTGGTGAAGTAGATTCTCAGGTATTTGAGAGGTACCACAAATCAAGCATTATGCTTTGGTGGTTCAAACATTTCTCTACAGGGATATGTTGATGTAGATATGGCAGGTGATAGAGATAATAGGAGGAGCACAACAGGGCATGTGTTTACTATAGGTGGAACAGTTGTCGGTTGGATCTCAAAATTGCAAAGTGTTGTTGCACTCTCAGCAACAGAAGCAGAGTATGTTGCTGCTACAGAGGCTAGTAAAGAAATGATTTGGTTACAAATGTTTCTGGATGAATTGGGTAAGAAGCAGGAGTTGGGTAGGTTATACAGTGATAGCAAGAGTGCCATACATCTTGCAAATAACTCTGCATTTCATTCCAAGACTAAGCATATACAGCTCAAGTACCATTTCATACGGTCAGCGTTGGAAAATGGGCAGTTGAAGTTGGAAAAGATACACACTAGCCAGAATCATGCAGATATGTTAACAAAAGTTGTAACCAGGTAGAAGCTGAGAATCTGCTCTGTTTCAATATGTCTTCAAGTATGATGAAGAAGATGAGAAACAGCCAGGTCCAAAGTGGATTCATTGTCTAGAAAATGAAGCAGCGGTAGAGTTGCTATAATCAGTCTCCAAGTGGGAGATTGTTGGGTGTGGAGCCTGATTATCTTCTATACTCAAAGGTATCGCAGCATTGGACCCCAGTTCGAAATGGAGCGGCAACGCTGCACATAAAATATTTGTTGCAGGGGGGGGTCCAGGGGGGGGCGGCTATGACCTTTTGGGATCCCCCCCCCGGCAGGGGGTTTCGGGGCAGCGCCCCCGAAGCTAAGAATAGATGTAAAATTGCCTTGTAAAAGTATAGTAATTTCTAGTCAATATGGGCCATTCATTAGGCGGATATCTAATGGTAGAAGTTATGTTTAATTTAGGGTTTTTCCCTAGAAGGCAACCCCTCACTATATATGAGGAAATTGTATTGCATCTATGTATATCTATATTCTGAGTGAGGAAAAGGGAGGAGATTGATAGTGAAGAGGTAGTTACAGCGGATCTGTTATAGGTTGTATCTCTTCAGTTTGCTGGATAAGATAATAAAAGAAGGACTGACTGTTTCTCCATGGATGTAGCCCAAACTGGGTGAACCATGTATATCTGTGTCTTTCTTATTTAATGCGCTTTCTGTGTTTATATTTCTGCAATATTTTATGTGTTCCATTACTCTGTAATATATAATTTTCTAACAATGCATGGATTCTTTGATTTGTACATGCACAGAATGTGTATGATCATCCTGTTGATGACCTCTATCTGGCCATTAGTTTGGGGATGGAAAGTTGTGTACTTAGTGAGCTTAGTGTCCAACATCGACGAGAGACTGGACCAAAATGTACTGAGGAACCTGTTGTCCCCACCTGAGATGATAGAATATGGGATCCGAAAGTGTACCCACACTCATTTCCGATTCGAGGGACAAATTATGAAAAGGGACATGATGGAGTTTTTCTTTTTTGTCTCTTTTTCAAACTCTCTAAATATGAAAAAGATACCAAGTTATTCTTACATTTGACTCGTTAAAATTTTACGACAAAAGACTCATCACCTTGATGATATTGAGCTTCTCCTTCCTAGGGCTCATAGAACTTACTAGGATGGATTCATTTGAAGAATGAACTTACATGACAAGCATATGATATCCCCTTCAAGCTGGTGATAAAAATAATTGGGGTACTCTCTAGAAATAGCGGGAAAATATGAAGACGAAACATCCTTTGTATAGGCATCATGTCGCTCTTGAACATGACACTCTTCTGCTCTTATGTCAGGTTTGGGATATCCTCACTCAATCACTTGTCCTCCTAGGTTTGGGTTATCCATTTTTGCCTCTCATTTGACTATATCATGACCTTTAGTCCTATGTCAAGTCAAATTCTATCACACTCTGGAGTCATGTCGCTAGTTTTTAGGAGAAGTCCAATCTACAGTTATTTACCTATACACTATTTGAGTCATTTTTACAGTCTTCAAAATTATTCCACTTTATTCCTTGTTTCGTGTCGATGATGAGGGATTCATCATTGCCCTCCTTCGATGGGTCGCTTCTTGTCGACTTCAACTCATCATCTAGGAAGATGACTTAGAAACTCCCTTTCAGTACCTTAGAGCTTGCAAGCCTTAATGACAAGTTCTTCACATCCAATGATAGGTCTTCATAATTGGATTTTGATTGGGTGATTCCACGAGTGTTTGACTTCAGCTTCATTATCACATTCATGGATTGCACTATTGTACCTTGAGAGCCATTGTCATTATTGGTGGTTTCTCTCTTACATGTTAACGGTCCACATCATTGGCCGATAATCAGGTGGTTTTCTAGCATGTTCGACTTTAAAATGTTCATTCGCATGTTGGGATTCGTAATTTGATCGGGTTGGGATGGAGCGCAAGACCCTGAGTCTTATTTAATATGATTCAAGTTGCGTGGAGTTATATGTTGTTCATGATTGTACACATGTTTCTACTATACAGATGGTTGTGACCATATCATGGGACTTTATATTTATGATGATCCTCGTTATCTGGATGGTTGTGCCCATACCATGGATCTTTTCATATATTCTTCATCATCTGGATGGTTGCATCCATGTTGTAGATTCATGTCTTGATCTCAGATATGTATATGTATATGTGACCTTGATTTGTAGGTCTCCTGACAGTGCATGTCCTCATCCTTGCAAGAGCTCGTAAGGCATCTCAGCCATCACTCCTTATTCTGCCTTCATGCTTTAGGGGTCATCTATTACACAATATTTTGTCACACCTCCTACACTTCCCTGTGACATATCCTGAAGTGCCCAAAACATGACCATTATACAATATACTCATCCATGTATACAACTCAGATCCTTCCTAAGACTTTGATTGGAAAATGCCTTGATCTTTCCCTGAAGAAATAGCTCTTAAAACCCTAAAATAAGGATCATCGCTCTTATAAGGCTTAAAATAGCGATGGTCACCTGTTGCATTGCACTTGACTAGTGATGGCATTGCTTTGTTCCCTTGCATGCTTTTGATGATCCTAAAAAGGTAATTTTCCCAAAGAAGATGAGAAGCTTCATGATCTAGAAGCTTCCAGAGCGGTGAGTTGGAGGTTGTTTCGCATAGATGAGGTCGAATTCTCCCAACTTGGCCTCTTTGTCTTATCCCTATGAGCTACCTCCTTGAGATGAGGGCCTAATCCTATCTTTGGAGAAGTCCTAACTCCCTTTCCCAGCCTATAAATTCATCCTCTCCTATTCCCAAATGGTTGGTCTATGTCTATTTTCACCCTTATGCTAAGCTTGTGCCTAGAGGCTATTCATTTGACTTGAGAAGGAATGCTTGGAAAGTTATTGGCTTGGACTTGGATTACCACTCAAGGAGAGCCTTTCAACATCAAGGCGTTGGTTGTAAGCTTCCCTTTATTTCTTAATAATGTACAACTGCTGGTTCATCTTCCCAAAATGCATATGTTAATGTATCATTTAGCTTGACATTCCTTGATCAGTTAAGTAGGTTGTTATTGGATTTGATATTTGTTTTGGCATGCTTTGTTGTTTCTTGATCACTTTTGTAGGTGCATAAACACTAAGAGAAGCAGGAACAAGCCCGTGACACAAGCAGTTCAGGGTCCTCAATAAAGGAAATCAAAATAGCATCAGACCGAGGTAGGTCATCTCTTTCATTCTTATTTTCAATTGTAACCTAGGAATATGTCTAGTTGATTGTCACTTCAGTTGCTAGACCCACTCATTGGGCTAGAGGGATCGTCTCTGTCCACAGAGAGGTTTAACCTTGTCAACACACCATGAAGGATCTTCTAAGTCATTTTGATCACCATTTCCGAGTCTCTAATAATCTAAAATTTTTGGATTCTTTTCATTTTGGCCATCATCAATCCTTTTTCAAGTGCAGTCAATTCTATGACATTGTTCATTTTGTGCCCACAGGGCTGTAGAGTCTCCCAGATGTATTGAAAATATCATCCACTTTCACCTTTATCGCCACTCTTTCACTCACATGTCGCAACTCCATGACCATATAACCTTTCATTAGCCTCCATTTTCATAATTATATGGGTTCCATTTGTGTTTTCCAAAAGTTAATGATTTCTAGTATTATAAGTGAATTAAATGGTTAAAACTTAGAAAAATGGAATATACTTGCTAATACTTAAAAGTGGCTTGAGTTTCATGACATGTGTAGGTAATTTGGAAGCTTCCAAAGCACCCTTATGTGGCCTCCAATGCTCAAATTCGAATTCTCTTCAAGATATGGAAGAAGATTTGGACAAAGGTCAAAGAGGATATGTGTCTCATCATTACCTATTTAAGTTGTAACTCTAAGATTTTCTATGGATCTAGGGAGAGAATAATGGACCTCCATTAATGAGGTAGCTTCTTATGTTTTTGTATGGAGAGCCTTCTCTGTTATGAAACCAGCTCACAAAGAGATAGAAAAGATAGTTGAATGCCTTAGAAATTAGCCTCTTCGAGGGGGCAACCTCCTTTACATTACACAAATGAACAATTCTTCGATGATACAAATGAAAATACCTCCTTTCTATATATAGGAGTCTAAGGGGTCATAATATAATCAGCGCCAACATAAAAATAATAATGTAAGGGCACAATAATAACAATAGTGGGCTTCTATGGGGCACAATACTAACAATATGGGCACTACATGGGTACATCAATATGTTAAGGGGGTTGTACTAATAACAATAAGGGGTTACACTAGTAGTATAGGGGCCTAACATGCCCCTCTCCTTCAAAAAGTGTTGTCCTCAACGCTTGAGTAGTTCTTGATGCTTCTATATAAAATTCTTGTCCTCTCATGTGGAATCTTCAGCAGGTAAGTTCTTCCACTTGATGGATACCCTGAAATTGATCAATTTCGTAGCTGTTGGGTTCTTGTTTCTGTGACTGCTCCAGGTTCCAATATGATTTTTCCTTCCTCTTAAATTTCTGGCAATATTTTTTGAATTGAGATCTTTTGCAACTTTTGAATAAGTGGCCATACTTATTTGTCCATCCTCCATTCATCCCTTGCTTCGTTTATCCAATCCGGTTGGATAATAGAAATAGCACAAAACAATGCTTCCACATCCTCATCCTTGCTTGAGAGTGCATCTACAACAAAATTTTGCTTCCCTTTTCTATAGATGATGTCAAAGTCATAACCCAACATATTTGTGACCCATTTTTTGTGTTCTTCTAAAGATAATAGTTGTTCTAAAAAGTATTTAAGACCATCATGATCCATTTTTACCTTGAAGTGTCTTCCCATTCGGTAAGGTCGCCATTTCTTAAGTGCATATAGTATTGCCAACATTTCCTTCTCATAAATAGCTTGCTTGAGATGTAGCAGTAAAAATACCAATCACCTACATCAAAACATTTCTCACTATGATGTTGATCTACCTGTTGTTTCGTTTGATTTTGCACTGAAGTGGCGTTATCCTTTAAAAGTTGGAGAACTTGTTATTGATGCTCATTGTGATCTTTCACTGCTTGAAACTTTTTCTTCTTGATATGTCCTTCTATCTCTAGAGTTTGGGGAGTGGTAATTTCT
>APFE031705208.1:432-22097 GCA_000404065.3 Pinus taeda | reverse complement strand
ACAAGATATGGTCTGATTCATTTCTTCTTTCTTTGGGGTTGGGTCATGGCGTATATCCTCTTCTTTTGATGTTTCTTGATCCTTTTCTTCCTCCTCTTCATACCCTATGTAAAATAATTTCTTCTCAACACACTTATGACCTTTAGTGCATTTGCTATCACAATTGTAACAAAGCCCTTTTTCTCTTTTTTCTTCCAATTGTTGTGGTGTAACCGTTGTAGGTTGTGGAAGGCTAGGAGAAACAAAACTTCCATCTTTATAGTTGTGAGGGGTATACTTCCTTGCTGTCATAATTTTACTTTCCACTATGTAACAAAGCCTTCTTACTCTTTCCAGTTGTTGCGATGTTGCTCTAAAGAAGGTGTTTCTCTTTGTATCCTCATAATGTGCTATCATTTCCTCTATGAAAATTGACCACGTAACAAGTTGTTTACGAGAACAAAGCCCTTTATACCATAAAAATTGATCCGGTTCTAAATATGAATATGCAATACATACCTTTTGTAACAGCAGTACACCATGTAGATCAAAATATTGCTCCATCTGAAGTATCCAATTTACCGGATCCTTGCCATCAAACTTCCTCATCTTGCTTTTTCTTGATTTTAGGAGCTCGATCTTGAAACGACTGTAACTCTCTACTTTCACATCTTTAAGTTCTGAAATTGCGATTTGTGGTAGTCCTCTACGTCCTCTTTCCAATGCCACCAGTCTGATCCAAATTGGATTCTCCAGGGAAGAGTTATGCCAAATCTCCCACAGTGACCTGATTATAGACTAGTTCAGTAGAGCAAACTTGTACGATGTGCCACGAGTCACTGCTTCAACCTTTGGCTCTGAAAAATATATGCAAGAAACTATAGTCAGTCCTCTTTTTGTACCTTCTTACTAAATTTCTATCCGATGCTCAGAGAGAAAGTTATGACAATTTTCCCGAAGTCACCTGTTTGGAATGTAACTCGGGAGTCTGCAAAAAGGCCAACTTCCTCAGATCATATCTCCACAAATATAGCGTGAAAATCTATGAAATTTGGACCCGAGGATCAGTGAGATTTCTTCTCAATGGGGTTTTTTTTCTTTTGAAACATCGCAGAAAAAACGTTACAGCGAAAATGCCACAATGACCTATTTGGAGCACCAAAAACCTAGAATCCAATGCTCTGATACCAAATGTTATGAAACCAGCTCACAAAAAGATAGAAAAGATAGATGAACACCTTAGAAATAAGCCTCTTCAAGGGGGAAACCTCCTTTACATTACACAAATGAATAATTCTTCGATGATCAATTTGGAGCAGCAAAACCCTAGAATCCAAAACTTTGATACCAAATGTTATGAAACCAGCTCACAAAAAGATAGAAAAGATAGTTGAACGCCTTAGAATTCAGACTCTTTGAGGGGGAAACTTCCTTTACATTACACAAATGAACAATTCTTGGATGATACAAATGAAAAGACCTCCTTTCTATATATATGAGTCTAAGGGGTCATAATATAATCAGAGTCGACATAACAATAATAATGTAAGGGCACAATAATAACAATAGTGGGCTTCTATGAGGCACAATAGTAGCAATATGGGCACTACATGGGTACATCAATATGTTGGCATTATGATACTAGTGTTGTCCTTGATGGCAACTCACTCAGATGACAGATCATAGTGCAGCAGGTAAAGAGTAAAGAATAAATGATCAGAGAGAGGTATACGTAGGTTAATCTTGATTAAAGTGTGTATACACAGGGGTTATCAGAACAATAGACACGTATACGTACACACGCAGGTTCACAGAAGCAAAGGCGCGTACATGTTGGAAAACTAAGTTTTGGTCCATGGTATTTTGGTATTGGTCCATCGTATTTGGTTCGAAGTGTGGACCCTAGGTATTGGGTCCAAGGTATTAGTTCTACGTGGTTTTGGACCATGGTATTGAGAGAGGCCTAAACCTATATAAGGAAAAGATCATTAGGCCAAGAGGGGAAGTGTGTAAGTGATGAACATCTGATGAAGTGTGAGATCTAGTATACTGGTTATGGGTTTGTAATGCTTGGCTCGATCTGAATCAAGGAGGCTCCTATGCGATTGATAAAGTTAGTAATTGCAGCAAAGGTATAAGTAATTATCTTTAGATTTGTACGCGGGTTCTCTCTAGTGAAAGTGCGTGTACACGCTGTTTTGACATAGTCAAGTAGCGTATACATTATGAGATTTGATATTTCAGGTTGTTGTTGGTTCTAGTGGTTGTTGCAGAGTTCTAGGCTCTAGTCTGTATTCTGGTGACTATGTTTTGATGACAAGGTTTCAGTGATTTGGTTGTTGGGTGATTTAGAGTTAATGATTGTATTGCCTTATATCTATGGATCCAGTCTGAAAATTTATGAAATGTGGTCCCACAAAGAAAAGAGAAGGTTGTAGCCTTTTGCAGGTAGAAGCGTGTGTACTGGTATAAGACTGCACTAGTACAGAACCATTGTAAAAAGAAGTTTCTTATTAAAAGAAGATAGAGACGAATTGTAGCACGGGGTTTTCACCCACATTGGGTTTCCACCTTATATCATGGTGTTCATGTGTGCTTCTTATGTGTGATGATCTATTCTGTTTTACTACACATGTTTACTATCTGCATGGTTAATAATGTTCTGATTAAAGATCAACTAACTGAATCATAAGTTTATTGGATATACGCTAGTTGCGTTAAACACAGTTGCGTATACACACGGGTTGCCTTAACTAAAGTAGCATATATGAATCAGAGTATGAAAATGAAAATGTGTTTGATTTGATATACTGATTCCCCCCCCCCCCCTTTCTCAGTGTTATTTCCAACAATTGGTATTAGAGCAAGTCCTTCAGAAGAAGCTTTATCGCTTGAAGGAAGATCCATCAGAATGGGTAATCAAGAAAGAGAGGCATCCATTAAGCCACCAATCTTTGATGGGAGCAACTTTGTCTACTGGAAGATAAGAACCACGACATATCTACAATCACTTGGAATGGATGTTTGGGGAATCGTGGAAGGAGGATATACATATCCATCAGCAATTCCTACAGATATAGCAGAGAGAAAGCAATATGAACTCAATCCCAAAGCTGTTACTGTCTTATTGGGAAGTTTGTCACAATCAGAAATTATCAAGGTCATGTAGTTCAAATCAACCAAAGAAATATGGGACAGAATCATTCTAAGCTATGAAGGAGATGATCAGGTAAAAAGTGCAAAGCTTCAAACTCTCAAAATACAGTATGAAACTCTTAAGATGCATATTAATGAAAGCATAGCTAATTACTTCCTGTGTATAGATGAGACTGTCAATTGTATGAGGAATCTGGGTGAAGAAATTAAGGAAGTTGTCTTAGTTGAAAAGGTTTTGAGATCCTTGTCTGCTAAATTTGAATCCAAAGTGTCTTCCATAAAAGAAAAGGAGGATCTGCAGAAAATCACTATGACACAGCTTCACGGAATCTTAACTGCTTTTGAGATGAGAATAGGAGGACCGTCAGACATGAGAGAAGCTACATTCAAAGTATCAACAAATGGAAAGGAAAAACTCAATGAATCAGGATACATTTCAGAAGAAGAAGATGAGGTAAATTTTGTCAAGAATCTTGAACGAGGATCTGGAAGGTTCAAAGGTAAGCTACCTTTCAAATGCTTTTCATGCGGTAGAGTTGGTCACTACGCTGCTAGATGCCCTCATAACAAAGGAAAGATTTCTAAAGAAGGTAATAGAAGTTATTATACTCATGATAAAAGTAATGACTCATCCAATAATGATGAAGACATTAGACTTCTCATGGCATATGAAAATAAGGACATAGAAACAAAAGAAGTTACCAGATTAAAAGAATAGTTGGAGTCAGTAACCAGAGTAAGGGAGCAACTGCAAGATGTAGTAAAAGATCAGAGCATAACAATTCAGAGACTTGAATCAAATATCCTCTCTTTAAAACAAGATCTTAAAGAATCAAAGAAGTAGAATAAAGAATCTCTTGAAGAACAAGAACATGAAGTGCTCGAATTAAGGCAACAAGTGGAAGAAGGAAAAAAAGTTGAAGAAAACATAAGGAAGTAGTATCTGGAAAAGGAAGAACAACATTAGGTTGAGGTAAATATCTTAAAAGGTAAATTAGAAGAAGAAGATAAATTGTTAAGATTTCAAGATAGTACTAAGATTTTGGATGATATTCTTAGTAGTCAAAGATCCCCTGCTATAAAAACTGGTCTTGGTTTTTATGAAACTGTTGAAGGTGAATCTAGCTCACAGGGGGAGGAAAGGAATTCTAATACAAAATCCGAAATGATCAACAAGGAGATAAATGGTCAACCCCAGCAGCAACCAAGAAAATCTTTTATTCCTAATGGTGGAAGTGATAGACGATTATTTCCTTCGATGAATAATGTTGAATGTTATATATGTCATAATCTTGGACATGTTGCAGCCAGATGCAGAAGTAGAATGGTTCAAGACCGTCACATAGAAAAATCATCACATTCCAGGTATTTCAAGGGATATTGTTTTGCTTGCAATATGTTTGGCCACAAAGCAATTGATTGCAATAGAAGGAACATGAAACATGTAATATGTTATGCATGTAACAAGTTTGGACATAAAGTAAGGGAATGCAGGAGCAAAATTTGAACTCCAAAGCAAGAGGATCATACATCATCTCAATTCCAGACAGAATTAGAGACAGAAAGATGTGGCATAACTTAATTAGCTGACATAATAGACACAGAGGAAATTGAAAGTGTAGACCTTCAGTATTCCAATTTTCATACGCAAATATTATGGAATATAAGTCGCATATATACGCGAGTTAGAGGCTGCAGAGTCGTGTATATGGAGCTCAGAAGAAAAAGCAATAGAACATACTCAGGAAATGGTTCAGTCATCGTATATGATGATTGGCATAGGCTCAGGGGGAGCATATACTTCAAATAATGAATTGTTGGCATTATGGTTAAAGTCTTTGGTGATGATACTTATGTGGCTAAATGATACATCTCGCTGGTTGATCAAAAGAATGGTATTGCAGGTTACAGGACTAGATGCTGATGCTTATGGTGTAGATCATATATGGTGTATGATAGTGACTGATGACTATCATGGTCTTGAATAGATTGCTGGTCTTTGTTATAAAGACCTTGCATGTGCTCAGGGGGAGCATGGACGGATTGGTACATCTTGGCATATACAAAGGGGGAGCTCAATCATAGATTGTGGCAGGTACTCATGGGGAGTATGGAGAGCAGAATATATATCAAGGAAGAGAATATCTTGGTTCGCCCTTTGCCCTTGATGTCAAAGGGGGAGAGTGACTTTGTGTGGTTGTTGCCATCAAGTCCAAAGGGGGAGATTGTTGGCATTATGATATCGGTGTTGTCCTTGATGGCAACTCACTCAGATGACTGATCATAGTGCAGTAGGTAAAGAGTAAAGAATCAATGATCAAAGAGAGGTATATGCAAGTTAATCTTGATTAAAGTGCGTATACACACAGATTATCAGAACGAAAGGCGCGTATACATACACACGCAGGTTCACAGAAGGAAAGGCGTGTACATGTTGGAAAACTAAGTTTTGCTCCATGGTATTTGGTCCATGGTATTTGGTCTGAAGTGTTGACCCCGGGTATTGGATCCAAGGTATTGGTTCTATGTGGTTTTGGACCATGGTATTGAGAGAGGCCTAAACCTATATAAGGAGAATATCATTAGGCCAAGAGGGGAAAGTGGGTAAGTGATGAACATCTGATGAAGTGTGAGATCTAGTATATTGGTTATGGGTTTGTAATGCTTGGCTCGATCTGAATCAAGGAGGCCCCTATGCGATTGATAAAGTTGGTAATTGCAATGAAGGTATAAGTAATTATCTTTATATCTGTACGCGGGTTCTCTCTGGTGAAAGTGCGTGTACACGCTGGTTTGACATAGTCAAGTAGCGTATACATTATGAGATTTGATATTTCAGGTTGTTGTTGGTTCTAGTGGTTGTTGCAGAGCTCTGGGCTTTGGCCTGTATTCTAGTGACTGTGTTTTGATGACATGGTTTCAGTGATTCGGTTGTTGGGTGATTCAGAGTTAATGATTGTATTGCCTTGTATCTATGGATCCAGTATGAAAATTTATGAAACGTGATCCCTGGAAGAAAAGAGAAGGTTGTAGCCTTCTGTAGGTAGAAGCCTGCGTACTGGTATAAGATTGAATTATTATAGAACCATTGTAAAAAGAAGTTTCTTATTAAAAGAAGATAGAGACGAATTGCAGCATGTGGTTTTCACCCACATTGGGTTTCCACCTTATATCATGGTGTTCATGTGTGCTTCTTATGTGTGATGATCTGTTATATTTTACTACACCTGTTTACTGTCTACATGGTTAATAATGTTCTAATTAAAGATCAATTAACTGAATCATAAGTTTATTGGATATATGCTAGTTGCGTTAAACACAGTTTCGTATACACACAGGTTGCCTTAACAAAAGTAGCGTATATGAATCAGAGTATGAAAATGAAAATGTGTTTAATTTGATAATACTAATTCACCCCCCCTCTCAGTATTATTTCCAACACAATATGATAAGGGGGTTGTACTAATAACAATATAGGGGCCTAACATGCCATGATGACCTATTTGGAGCAATGAAACCCTAGAATCCAATGCTCTGATACCAAATGTTATGAAACCAGCTCACAAAAAGATAGAAAAGATAGATGAATGCCTTAGAAATAAGCCTCTTCGAGGGGGCAACCTACTTTACACTACACAAATGAACAATTCTTCGATGATTAATTTGGAGCAGTGAAACCCTAGAATCAAAAGCTCTGATACCAAATGTTATGAAACCAGCTCACAAAAAGATAGAAACGATAGTTGAACGCCTTAGTATTTAGCCTCTTCGAGGGGGCAACCTCCTTTACATTACACAAATGAACAATTCTTCGATGATACAAATGAAAATACCTCCTTTCTATATATAGGAGTCTAAGGTGTCATAATATAATCAGAGCCGACATAACAATAATAATGTAAGGGCATAATAATAACAATAGTGGGCTTCTATGGGGCACAATAGTAACAATATGGGCACTACATGGGTACATTAATATGATAAGGGGGTTGTACTAATAACAATAAGGGGTTACACTAGTAGTATAGGGACCTAACATTCTCCTTTCAAAGGCATGCGTAAAGTTTGGGAAATGCTCATGTTTTGAATATAGAATTTGGATTTAGCGCCATGCTCATGAGTGATGTTCACTTTGATTTAGTTATGCTTGTATTTGAAGCCTCTCAAATTTCCATCCCTCATGCTTTTGAATTGGCCATCTATAATGTGTGAGATTTGTTGTTTTTCATAGATTAAGATTTATTGTTTTTCATAGATTAATATTTATTGCTTTCATAGATTACAATTGATTTATTTCATACCTTTTCATGTGTGAGAGGTTGAGAGTGATTGTTTTTATTTTCTTTCATATCTAGAGGTTAAGAATGATTGTTTTTGCTTTCATTTCATATCATGTGGTTTTGATTATTCATTTCATAGGATCCTGATTTGATAATGCACACATGATCCCTTAAAGTAGATTTCATTTCATGCAATTTCAATTCTGAAAGAGTGGTGTGCTTTTCAATTCCTGCAAGTGTGATAGATTAAGATTTCAATTCCTGCAAGTACGATAGATTAAGATTTCAATTCCACACACTGTACTATAATTTATTTTGAATTGATTTTTGAATTAGAACAGGTGAATTTGGTTTGTCTTTATTTGGTTTCATAGTTAGATTGATCTTAATTGGAAGTTAATTTATAGCATATACAGTGCACACATGGTTCACAAGTTTTACGAAACCCCCGGGTTGACAATAAAATGATAGGTAATTAATTTGCCTAAACATTTTGGCACCGTTGTCAGGGAAGTGTGCATAGGAACTAGCTTTTAGTATAGAGTTCATTTTTCAGTTTTTTTCTAGATGCATGATTAAAGCATGTAGATGCATAAATCATTTAGATGCATATCATTTTTATAAATAAAAAAACCTTCCATCACCTACCACCCCCACCATATCACGTGGTGTAGTAAGATCCGCACATCTACATCATGAATTCTTATTTTTGCAGGTAGAAGAGATGACAAAGGAGGATGAAGAAATGGATGGAAATCCTTTTGGATTTCCCATTCAAGGAACCGATGTCAATATTCAAATGAAGAACATACCTCCATCCATACTTCCTAACTTCAAAGGTATGAGATTAGAAGACCCGGAAACTTTTCTTTTTGAATTTGAAATCATTTTTAGATCTAATGTCTACTGATTACACATTCAAAAATTAAATTTGCTTCCAACAACATTGAAGGATAAAGCTCTTAGATGGTTCGTGACTTTAGGAGCAAATTCTATAAGGACATGGGATGATATGAAAATAGTATTTTTGGAAAAATATAAAAATCACTACAAACACCATGACCTTAGAAATGAAGTCTTTAAGATGAGTCAAAAAGAGGGGGAAAATATAGAAGACCTAGTGGAGAGATTTACGTATAATATCAAACGATATAAAATGCATAATTTAGCATCATACATATTAAAAACTCTCCTACTAAATGCTACAAAGGATAAATGGATTGATCTTCTTAACCTGGTGGGAAAAGAAAATGTTTATCAATTGTCATTTCAAGAGATTTGTAAATTATATAAGAACATATCAAGAGGAAAAGAAAAGTATGCAAGATCCCCTCAGGATCCTGTTATGGAAAGAGAAAGTAAGTTGATGACGAGATTGGTAAGCCAAACTGAACTTAACAATTTTCTAAACATTCTTGGTAATTTAAATGAAAAAATTGAGATGCTAAGAATGCAAAACAAGAAAAAAGTTGAAAATGTTTCTTTGCATGAATGTCCATTGGATAACATAAAAATTTGTAAAATTTGTGCAGGATCACATGCTACTAAAGATTGCCCATCATTACCAGGTTTAAAGGTAGTTTACCAAAAGGATAATGGAGTGAATAAAGCTCCAAGAGGACCATGGCAGCCTCATCAACCCAATATGATACAATATCTGTTAGGATATTCCGACACATAGGAAATAGTTAAGTATAACTTGGTCTAGTGTAGAGTTAGGTAAAGTGTGTTTCTTTACTATGTACTTTTGTAACTTATAATCCGACGGTTCATTCTCTCCTCAGTATTACAGACACTTGATCTGTGGCTTAACACCCAATTGGTCCATGATCTCTATTTAAAGAGCATGGAGGGTCATTTGTAGGTTAACTATTCATGAGAGAAGCTTATGTAAAATTTCATTCTTTTATTAATAAATTGCCTGAAGTGGCCACGTTGGCTCAGCCCGTGGACTGTTTCGCTCTTTGAGGGTTTTAACCACGTCAAAAATACTGGTGTATTGATCTGTGATTTGTTTGTGAGCGGTGCCCTTTTGGTGTTCTGTCTAAGGAAATTACCCTGTAAATTCCTACAATATCGTTGTGCACAATTTCAGGGTTATGCACAACAATCTCAAAGTAATTGGAAAACACCTTTTCCTTGGAAACCTTGGCCATCTCAATCCCAATCTCAAAACCAATCTTGGAAATAGGGTTGGGAAGAGCCTTACAGAGGAAATCCACCCTATACTCAATCTTTTCCTCACTATCCTCAATACCAATATCAATGTTATCCATACCATTCACCTCCACCACAACATCAGTTTCACGCTCAGTTAATCTCAATTCAATCTTTCCCACTACCTACACAACCAATTTGAATCCCCAACAATAGAACACCTCAATCCACTTAGAATGTTGAGGTATTGGAAAATGATTCACCATCTGCCATTGAAGAACAACAACCAGAAGAAGAAGCTTCAGATAATGTCCAAGAATCATGGATGCCCGTCGATAAAGAGCAGTTGCTGGAACCTAAGATTGAAAAGTTTCATGCATGCATATCACCAGATTTTATGAATGGAGATCACATATGTGAGGACTTGCATGACATGATACAAGGAAACCAAGGAAAACAAGATTATATTGAATATTGGTTCAAGACAATCATTGGATCTCAATATTCCATTCTTCAGTATTTTTTGACATCATCTCAATCAAGACAGTTGGTCTCTCATATGTGGGTACATATCAAAGAATATATTTCAAACTTGCATATGAGAATATCTATCATTTTGTTACACACATGGCTCCATTGGAAACATTCATATACTTCAAAATAAAAAAATTAGGAAATAAAATCAAGCTTGATTGCATTTTTTTCTTAATTGCATTTTTTTTAGAACTTTAAATCTTTAGATTTTTATTTATTTTCTTACATTTTCACTAACCTCACAAAAATATTTTCAATAAAAAAATCATGTTTTGATTTTAAATAATAATAAATAAATCGTGTTTTTGAATAAGGGAAATGTAAATTTTTAATAAAAATTATCAATTCTTTTTTCAAGAGAATTGAGAAATTGACAATTTAAGCTCTCATGCGACCTATAAAGAAAAAATTTGCATTGCTTAAAAATCAAAATCCAAAATTCATCATTAAAAAATAAAAATAAAAATAAAACTAGATCTTGCTTTAAATTGTTGCATATCTATTCCATTTTTGAGGCACTGTAGAAATGACTCGTTTCTACAGCCGAACCTGATTTAATTCTAGCGCATATCTATTCCTTTTTTTTAGGAGCTGCAAAAATGACTCGTTTTTGCAACCAAGCCTGATTTGATTCTACATCCATCATCAAAAACTTTGTGTTGAAGGGCTTGACATAGACTGATTTTTAATTAAGCCCTATAAACAATCCAGGTATTGTAAGTCTTTAACCCAAATGATCCTATGATTATGGAAATTTTTGTGATTGCTAAAGCCAACAACACTGCAAGGTATCTTATAGCCTCTCTGAGACAGTTCTGCTGTTGGTGAGCTGTGATTATTTTGCCGTGCTGCTCTCTTGAAGAATCCTCAATGTCATCAAAATTTTCTTCATGGAATTGTAAATCATGAGCTAGCTTTCACACAATCTCACATACTTTCCACACAGATTATTACAATATTGTGTTCTATTCCCACAGATGTTCAAATGTTTATCAAGATCGAAAACTGATAGTGGAAACTCGCACTTGTCACGTTCATGGATGACTAGTAATTCATAGTCAATGGATTTGCCACACTGTGAACAAGATAAAAACAAAGATCTTTGATGGTTCCATTGGAAAAATGACTGATAGAATTTAGGTTTGAGGTGAGGACTGATTTTAATGTGCTCCTCATCCATGCTTTGTCGTGGACATGGAAGACCCAACAGTTACATGAAGTAGAGGAAATGCGCAGTAGCGTAATGGCCAAATGAAAATGTATTTCGAAAAAATAAAACGTGGGTTTTTCTCAGAACGGGGTCAGTTATAAAACTCATTTTCTCAAATTATAACCAATTGGGAGATATTTGGGGTTCTTTGGAGCCTTACTTAGCAAATTGCGTGAGAAAAAAATGGTTTGCAATTAATGCACAGAGCCAGTTGCGGCCCTGATCTGATCTCCCTGATCTACAAGAGGTGGATCTGTCATGGAGATGCTGAGTAGTACCATATTAATTATTGACTTGGTGAGCTCGAGAAGGATTGAATTGTATTTTCATCTAGAAGCATAATTGACCAATAATTTTGTCTGTTCAGACTCAACGAATTGAGTACAATTGAAGATATTTCATTATTTAGAAAGACAGTATTCTAGTTGATCATTATTGTGTTGAATTGTATTTGCATCAACTGAATCACATCATGTAGCTACTCAGTTGAATTATATTTGCCTCTAGAAGCAGAATTGTCCAAGGATTCTGACTGTTGAATGTGCAGACATAATGAGTTGGATATAGTTGAATTTAAGGCTTCATTGGGATTTATGTTTCCAACAATGATAGGCGACAAAAAACTAGTCATGGGTGCAATACATGTAGTTGGGAAATCGTTTTCAACTCAGAAAACACAGATTTGCTAGAGATTTTATGGCTGGGCCAAAATCAACGCCATCTATCCAATGTTATTCCTTCAACAATCAACTCCTAAAGGGATTACAATTTTCACTCCCAACAGTTATGATTGAATTGAGGTCATGAATCAGGTTGCTTTGATGGTGTCATATGGTACAAGGATGACATAGTGTGGTTGATTTTTAAAAAAAAAGAGGTTATCTGTGGTACAGCCAGTTTTAGGCTCAAGACGGCGATATCTAAAGTATATCGAATGGAATTCGGCATTGATCAGGCTTCTTTAAGGAATTCTCCCGCTTCGCATTTACCTCAATGGCCATTGATTTTGGTGTGCCTTGCTTTTCACTTATGGAAAATTTCACATTAATTTTGATATTATGTGTTTTTCGTATATGTATATTTTGATGTTAGTGGAATGTTGTTTTAATGTTTTATATGTATAATGTTTGTTATGTTTTGTTTTTAAAGTGAATATATATGCTTTGTATAATATTTTTTTTAAGAAGTGTTTTATATAATGTTTGTACTTTTGTTTTATATATGTCATGTTGTATATATATTCATTTTTTTTTTTTTCATTTTGTAAATATTTCTTTAATTATTTTTTTATTGTATATTTTATTGTTTTTCAATAAAATTTCCATGAGAAAAATTGTCGAAAAATTTTGATGCGAAATCTGGAGCAAATTGAGAAAAAATTATTGTGATGGTCCACTCAAACACACCTGTCGAAGCAAGAAAAAAAAATGTTTTATTTGCTAATTTTTCTGGAAGAGGTATTGATCAATTTGAAGATTTGATTGGTTATTTGTTCATAACAAAAATGCATAGTTGTGTGTACTTAATTGTCTGTTCAGGATTTTAGCCACAGAAACTGCGCAATTCTATAGCTGAACAACAATTTTGTAGCTGAACCACAATTATGTAGCTGAACCACAATTCTGCAGCTGAAAAACAATTTTGCAGCTATGTATTTAACTTAATGATCTACTTGTCAACAATGCATTCTAATCAAAAATTCATGATTGAAATTTATTGGTTTTCTCTAATGATTATGTTTTCAAGCATGATGTAGGAAAGAAGAAGAACTATGAAGGCACTTTATCTGCAAGATCAATTGATGAATTTTTTATTGAGGATTCTTTTGCAGGAATCATTTAGCATTCACAAATAATATTTCTTTATCTTTATGAAATGCTATGATTCAAACATAAATTGAGGAAATTGTTTTCTTTTAGAAATTGGATTTATTATCACAATTGTGAAATTGGACTAACTATTTGAAATAAAAACACGTCATGAACCTGTCAATTATGTAAAGTTTTCATATGTACCTAGATAAATTGATCACTTCCCTTTGAACACACTTAAGTTTTATTGCAATGTTAGTGCCATGTTTATTTTCAGGTTCCAGGACAATCAAAGAATTGAATGAGGCCAATTTATGCATGATTGGTTTTCTACAACCAATTTGAAGAGACTTAAACCAATTGAATCCATTTCTATCATCCATAATGCCATCATTTTTCTTCTCGAAACTCACAAGCTATCCAAGCATTTTCGCTAAGCATCGTCATCACCATTTTCCTTGCAAGTGTCGCATGATTTCCATTTACATTTTCCATAATTTCCATTCATAGAGACATTCAACTCACTTACACACTGATTTTTCCTTTTGTTTTCTATTTGCTTGTTTACCCTCTTGTCATTTTCTATTCCATTAAATAAACCTTGATCCACTGCAAAAAATTTCATTCATAGTACTTCCAAAATCATCATTTTGTACTTGTGTTAGATGATGGAGGATTCAATAAGGCCCACCTTTTAACAAGTCTTGGCCTATCAACACTAGCACATTATCTAGGTTTAGGGCTAGAGTCCTTATTAGTACCTTGAGGCTTGTATGCATCAATGACAAGTTCTCTCACTGACAATCATGGGAATACATCAATGTCCCTTAATTGTTAGATCTTGCAAGTGGCTTGACATCATCTCATATATTCGCACTTTGCAAGATGTACTTAGGTACCTTCGCATTCATTGACATTAATGGCGAGTTTGCCTCGCATTGGTTAATGGAATTCATCAATGGCCGATAATCCAATGACTTCTCTTCATTCTTGACAACAACACATTTATTCGCACGACTAGAATTGTACCATCAGGTTTTGTAGAAGGTGAAGACTATATCATTTCAACATTTTGCAGTAGATACAACAGATTTAGTAGTAGCAATAAAGAATCCACTTTCATCACCTCATCAACTATTTATGCAACCAAGAAGCAGATGAAATTCTACATTCTATTCCATGATCCAGCAACAATTACAACTTCTCTACATATGCACAGTTTTCCCACTTCCTAGGTAAGTAAAGGTATGTTCTTTTCTAGCTTTTAATCATAGAATTCCGTGAATACTACAATTATAATTTTTGGTAAATACTTCACCATATTTCCTTTCTCATTTGAAAAAGAAAATTGTAAACACCATTAGTTGGGGGAAGGAACATCCATTTATTACCACATCCACATCACTTCATTCCATTTCACTTCATTTCATCCTAGCATACTTGTCCTAATCATTATGATTGCATTATCGTTCAAAAGTTATTTGATTTGCAAATAAATGCCTAAATGATAAGCATATTATATGATTGATTTATGCATTCTTAAATATGTTCAATGAATCTTGCTGCAACAAAAAGGAACGAGGTATTGAAACACAAGTACCAATAGCAATTAAGATTTGGTTGTCACACAAGAACCAACCAAAAATGTTGCAATTCAATGTATGGCAAGGAATACTTTGCAAAAAGAAATGAAATTGTCAAATGCAAAGTCTAAGGACATATAATATAAGTCAATATTATTCAAAATCAAATCATGATTAAACAATGCAGTGGATTGCATGAGGACGTGTAATAACTTTAGTTGGGGGGTATGTAGAGTCTCCAAAACGTATTCAAAACATCATCCACTTTCACCTTTATCACCACCCTTTCACTCACATGTCGCAACCCCATGACCATATAACCTTTCATTAGCCTCCATTTTCATAATTATATGGGTTCCATTTGTGTTTTCCAAAAGTTACTGATTTCTAGTATTATAAGTGAATTAAATGGTTAAAACTTAGAAAAATGCCATATACTTGCTAATACTTAAAAGTTTCTTGAGTTTCATGACATGTGTAGGTAATTTGGAAGCTTCCAAGGCACCCTTATGTGGCCTCCAATGCTCAAATTCGAATTCTCTTCAAGATATGGAAGAAGATTTGTATAAAGGTCAAAGAGGATATGTGTCTCATCATTACCTATTTAACTTGTAACTCTGATATTTTCTAGGGATCTAGGGAGAGAATAATGGACCTCCATTAATGAGGTAGCTTCTTATGTTTTTGTATAAATAGGAGAGCCTTCTCCTTTCAAAGGCATGTGAAAAGTTGGGGAAATGCTCATGTTTTGAATATAGAGTTTAGATTTAGCACCATGCTCATGAGTGATGTTCACTTTGATTTGGTTAAGCTTGTATTTGGAGCCTCTCAACTTTCCATCCCTCATGCTTTTGGATTGGCCATATATAATGTGGAAATTTGTTGTTTTTCATAGATTAATATTTATTGTTTTTCATAGATTAATATTTATTGCTTTCATAGATTAAGATTGATTTCTTTCTTACATTTTCATGTGTGAGAGGTTAAGAGTGATTGTTTTTATTTTCTTTCATATCTAGAGGTTAAGAATGATTGTTTATGGTTTCATTTCATATCATGTTGTTTTGATTATTCATTTCATAAGATCCTAATTGATAATGCACACATGATCCCTTAGAGTAGATTTCATTTCATGCAACTTCATTTTTGAAAGAGTGGTGTGATTTTCAATTCCTGCAATTGTGATAGATTAAGATTTCAATTCCACACACTGTACTATAATTTCTTTTGAATTTATTGATGAATTAGAATAAGTGAATTTGGTTTGTCGTTATTTGGTTTTGTAGTTAGATTGATCTAAATTGGAAGTTAATTTCTAGCATATACAATGCATGCATGCTTCGCAAGTTTTACGAAACCCCCAGGTTGACAATTAAATGACAGGTAATTAATTTTCCTCAACAAAGGCCCCGAGAAAATTCTCACAAGCTGGCCCAACCAACCCCTCAAGATTCCACCATACCCAGTTAGACCCAAATTTCATTTCAAGGCCCCATCAAAATTGATTATTATAAATCCCTCCAGGGGAGGAATGAACATGGATGGGGAAGAGATACGATCCAAGGGGTGATGGAGACTCAGGGGGGAGACATGTTTAGGGATAAATCGAGATTTTCCAAGATCAAAGCCTCTTCTTGAATAGATTTCCAGTCTCCTTCCATCCATGGCTTTTATAAGATGCCCCCCCTTATATTGTCTTTAGTAATATTTCATAAATGTTACAAAGGGGTGCCTTGGTCTTTGAAAAATTTTTTGTTGCAAATTTTCCATATGTGCCAAAGGAGGAAGCTAAGGGAAAGGATCCAAGCCCAATTAATGATGGGTTCTTAAAGAGATAAATCTGCCATTGCTCAATAATTTCAATCAAGCTCTTTTGGGAGTGATCCAAGTGTCTGAAAGTGCTCAAGACTTAATACCAAATAGTGTTATTTGTATTGCATTTGTTCATAAGGTGTTCCATGTTCTCTTTTTTTTTTTTGACAAACTGGACATATAGAAGGTCCAGTAAACCCCTTCTTGAGTAAATTATCCAAGTAAGAAGACGCTTCCTACATAGAAGCTATAGGAAGTGAGAAACCTTCATCCAAAGTTTGTAAGTAGACCTCTTGCACCATATGGGGTCTCTGGGCAGGGATTGTTGATCTGTGATCAAGGAATAGGCTTATTTAATTGAGAACATCC
Organism: Pinus taeda; assembly: GCA_000404065.3. Classification (NCBI taxonomy): domain Eukaryota; kingdom Viridiplantae; phylum Streptophyta; class Pinopsida; order Pinales; family Pinaceae; genus Pinus; species Pinus taeda. The sequence continues at coordinate 5,206 of APFE031705208.1, read as the reverse complement.
CCATTAGTTTATATCCCCACTGAATTTTTTCTAGGCATTATCAACACAGGATGCGTCTTTCCTTTAGCATGTCCTTCAACGACTTCCAATCTGGTATAGTTTATGAGCCCTGCCATTTATATTGTGTTTTCCATTGCCTCCACTCTTCATTTGAGCCTGCATTTTTCTAGTAGTTCATGAATCTATGGGCATTTATGGATTGAAAAAAGTTATTGAATGGGGCCAAACCTAGAATATTCTCTGGTTTAGGTAGTTGTTTCCATGAGTCCTACCAAAAGAAAGTTGAATCACCTTTATGGATTTCCTAAAAATTGTGGTCTTTAACAATGTCTCTATTCCTGTAAGCAAGATTCCAGATGGGAGAACCTATGGTGAGGTTGCTAGATTGAGTGATCCCTTCTTGATTCCGACCTCTGGCATATTTTTGGTTCCAGATTTTCTTCCATAATTCATTCCCTCCTGAATCCAATGCCACCAAATCTTTGTTCCCATCACTTTGTTTAAGGTTTTCGGATCTTTGATCCCTAGCCCACCCTTAAGCTTTAGCAGGCATAACGTTTCCCATGAAACCAACACCCATTTACACTGTGAATTGGTACCTTGCCATATAAATTTTCTAAAGGTTTCCACCAGTTATTGATGTATACCTCACGAGGTTGGCAAGACCGACAGTTGATATAGAGGGATGGCTTGTAAGACCGCCTTTAGTAATGTTGCTCTGCCTAAGAGAATGGAACGTCCAGGAAGATAGATTTTTAGCTAATTTGTTACATATCTCCTTCCAATATGTGATCCTTAACGAATTCACCATCAGAGGCATGCCTAGATATTTTGAGGGGAGGGTGCCAATTAAGAAATCCATGATTTTGGCTAGATTTCTTTGGATCTGAACGGGGGTGTTAAAGCAAAATATGCTTCATTTTTCTGTGTTAAGAGACATACTTGTGGCTAGCTCAAAATTCTCAAGGATGGCACAAAGAGTACGAGCTTCACAAATTGTTGGTTCCCCAAAGAGTAGGCTTTCATCGATAAATTTTTGGTGCATCACTGAGAGACTAATGTCAAGGATATCTATTCCTTTGATTTGGCCCAATTATTTTTCCTCCTTGATAAGTCGGCCCAGGCCTTCTGTTGCAATAATGAACAAGAATAAGGAGAGGGGATCCCCTTGTCGTAATCCATAACTAGATCAGAAGGTCCTGGAGAGGGAACTATTGAGCATGATAAAAAATAATGGAGTGGTGACCAATGAACTAACCCAACCAACCCACTCTTTCAAGAAGCCTAAGCCCTCCAACATTTCGAATAGGAATTTCCAATTCAAGTGATAATATGCCTTGGAGATGTCTAGTTTCATAAACATCCTAGGACATCGTTAGGATTTGAGGGAATAAATTATTTCATGTGCCAATATTATGCCATCCAAGATCTGCCTCCCCTCTATAAAACACATCTACTCCGGCCTAATGATGAGATTAAAAATGGGTTTTACTCTCTGAACTATGAGGGAGGAGATGACTTTAAATATGACATTGCATAATGTAATGGGTCTGTAGACACTAGTGCTATCTGCCCCATGCGATTTGGGGATTAGTGCTAATAAGGTTGCATTTAGTTCCGACCAGATCTGTTGCTTCGAGCACGCCTCTTCAATTAGTGCCATAATCTCCTCACCCAAAAATGGCCAACAGGCTTTATTGAATTTCACCTTATAGCCATACGGGCCTAGGGATTTGTTGTTCGGCATATATTTGATAATAAACTCAATTTCCTCCATCCTTACTAGTCTCATTAGGGATTTTTTCTGCTTTTCAGATATTAACTTTGGAATAACCTCAATGATATGGTTTATGGCTTCAAAGTTATCATGCTCCCCCTCCGTCAGAATATTAGAGAAGTGAGAGATCAGTTTCCCTTCCATATTTGTATGGTCTAGAAGCCTCTCCCTTGATTCAGTGCATAATGAGAGGATACGATTTTGATGTTAATGATTAAGCATCTAACTATGAAAGAATCTTGTATTCCTCTCCCCCTTTCTGTCTCCATAGTATCTCTTCTACCTTGCACCTTTCTTCCAACTTCTGGATGAGTCATCCCTCCTATCTTTCCATATCATTTGATCTTCCTTCTCTTATGATTTGACTTCGCACTTCCTCCATTCTTGCCTCCAATCTTCTTTTTCCTGTAGTATGTTACCAAAATCCTCCTTGTTCCAAAATTTTATTTTGTATTTTAATTCCTTTAATTTATTTTTGAAACATTGATTTTTTTTGTTTCCTTCAACCTCTATTTCTCCCCACCATTGTTCTAGCTTATCATCAAATATTGGTTTTGGAAATAATACTAAGGAGGGGGGTGAATCAGTATTAGCAATTCAATAATTTTTCATTTCCATAATTAGATTCATATACGCTACTTCAGTTAATAAAACTCGCGTGTATACGCAACTATGTTTAAGGAAACTAGCATATATCCTGCAAACTTATGATTCAGTTAATTCATCATATGTTGATCTTTAATCAATGCATCATAACCACATAAACAGTAACCAGGTGCAGTAAAAACATAAATGAACACAAGATATAAGGTGGAAACCCAATGTGGATGAAAACCACCTGCTGCAATCGTCTCTATCATCTTTTTACAATTTTTGTACTGGTGAAGACTTATACCAGTATGCAAGCTTCTACCTTCAGAAGGCTACAACGTTCTCTCATTCTCCAGCTTCTCCTGGAAGGGAGCTACAACCCCCTAGCTCTTGTACTAACTGATATGTTTACTAGTATGTAGGTGCCAACCTACAGAAGGCTACAACCTTCTCTTTTCTTATAGCGACCACTTTTCATAAATTTTCAGACTGGATCCATCAATAACATCATTCAATCATCAAATATATCTGCATCAATCAATCTCCTTTGCACCAACCACAACTGAATCTATCACTTTGACAACCCTTCAATCTAATCTTTCAGAATTTTGTAACCAGAATACAGTAGTCAGAACCCAGAACACTACAATAGCAAACAAAAGCGGCTAAAACATATTTTATGAGGTATACGCTACTTCCATGTGTTGAACCTGTGTGCATACACTCTTTTCTCAAGGCAAACCTGCGTACATATCTGCAAATCAAATTTAAGATGTATACGTTGTTTTGATATGCAAAACCAGTGTGTATACGCGCCTTTTCTAAAGTGAACCTGCGTACAGATCTGTAAATGATGATTTAAACATTACAACAATTCCAGACTTCAGTTATACCCAGATCATCATATTTACAGACTGCAACATGTGCTAGTTATTCAGATAAATGATCAAACCACATAAAGATACTTCACTTCAAGCCTTAAGATCTTGACCCATCATTAGATCTTATCCTTCATAAGCACTAAGGTTCATCCTTGGTTCAAATCCAGCTATGCACCATAACCAAATAACTTGTACACTAGATCTTGCTCTTCATCAGATAGTCAATGCTTGAATGCCTTGGCCTAATGATCTCCCCTTCCTTTTATAGTCTTAGGCCTTACTCAATACCATGGACCTAAACCACTTAGGACCAATACCTTGGACCCAATACCTGGGGTCAATACCTCAGACCAGATACCTTGGACCAATACCATGGATCAAAATACCCTGGACCAAATACCTTGGACCAAAACTTAGTTTTCCAAGATATACACGCCTTGCATTCTGTGAAAGTGCGTGTGTACGTATATGCAACTTGTATATAGTGTACCCGCATGTATACACGGCTTGGCCAATGGTGAACCTGCGTATACCTCTCTTTCTTCATTCTGATCTAAACTTTGTGCTATTAACCTGCTGAACTATAATTTGTCATTTGAGTGAGTTGCCATCAAGGACAACACTTGTGTCATAATGCCAACAATCTCCCCCTTTGGACTTGATGGCAACCCCAAGTCACTCTCCCCCTTTGTCATCAAGGGCAAAGGATTATGCTCCCCCTAAGTACATGCTAAATTCTTTAATGTGTTGAAGAGTGTTAATTGAGCTCCATGATCGAGTCCATGCTCCCCCTGAATATAAGCAAGGTCTGCGGAAAGATGTTCTAAAAGAAGAACATGACTCTATACATACATCATAAATGACCTTCCTATCACCAATGACTCATACATACATCCATCTCCCAACCAAGTGGGGATATACCAATTGTTTATACATGTCAAAACAAGAAACATTACATCATCAATCCCATGCATAGTGGGGTAACAAATTAGGTTATTTCATGAATTTTTCATTAAAAGATACACATGACATATATAACAGAGACCAAACATCTTAAACAAGACCATGATGGTCATCAACAATTATCATTAGCAACATCTGTCAATCAGCATCCAGACCAACAACCATGTTCTCCCCCAGAACCTGTTCCACCTAAATAAAAAACAACTCTTTGAATCTGTACCAAGATCTTCTAAGATAATGCCCGCAATTCATTATTAGAAGCATATGCTCCCCCTGAACCTGTGCCAGAAGATCACTGTCATATCTGATCATTTTGTATAATAGAAGAGTTATCAAGGCATCATTATCAATTAGATATATATCAAGTTATCAACAACTTATGAGAGCCAACATATTTCCACATGTCATCCATAGACTGTAGGTTTTAACCCCGTACAGAAATTACCTGCATACAAATTCTAAATCACAGGAAAAATAAAAATGCAAGAGCATAACACATAAAACACATATACACAGAGATTTCCCATTGGATCCCAAAACCGGGACTACCAGCTTGATTTTT